>CABFVZ010000116.1:428519-488320 GCA_902151445.1 Timema monikensis
TTTTTTTTGACCAAAATAATTAAAATAGCTTTCCAGCAGAAACATAGTTTAATTTTCTTCACATCGTGATATGAACAGTTGTTGATTATCTGTCATAAGCTTAGAGGCATTATATTATAAATATTTTAGATGCAGAGAGAAAGTTGTCATTAAATTCCCTTGACAGACGTTCAAGAACTGATGGTATCACTATGTGAAGAAAATTAAACTCGGTTTCTACTGAATAATTATTTGATTTATTTCGAACAAAAAAAAGTGTTGACATAAAAACCACAAATACTCTCGTCCCCTACTTTCCCATCTTAAGTCATAGATGAATTCTAGCTATAGTAGGATTTCGGCAGGAAGGAACTATTAGAAGGTTTTTTTTATGGTCAACGTTGGTGACATTTATCTTTATTATTAGCATTATTTTACAGAAGTTTAAATTATCTTAGAAAAGGGACAGTTGCAGACCACATGACTTTATGTATAAATATATGAACATTTGTTTTAATAATTTTTAAAACTGTGCAAAAGGTTATTTTATATTTAAATCGGACTGTAACTAACGACCCACACACGACTGTGGGCTGCTCCTATGATCGTGGCCTAGGTCACATTCAACCAATCAAATCGCAGTTCATCATGTGACGTGTTTGTAGCCATATTAAGATTGTAGGGGGAGACGAGAGATTGGAGGTCGTGGGTTCGCCGCAAGGCCAGGTCTTGAAAACAGCTCGATAACTGAGCACCTGTTTATGAAACTGTTACACACAGATGCTCATGGCACAACTTCAGCTAAAGTGTGAAGAGTCAACAACACCTTTTGTAAAACTATTCGGTGGAGCTTGAGAGATTTTTTTTTTATGAAGTATGTAACATTCGCTTTCTAAGGACACAGGTCAAACAAGTACTCAATTAGTTGGTTTTTATACCGTGTCTAACTACCCATTCAGGCAAATCGAATTAAACTACACCTATGTATCATGGATAAAAAAAAAGTAGACTTAAAAGGAAATGTACCAACATTTGCGTGCAGTTAGAGTGACATCAGCAAACCAGTCAAAATGAGCCTGATATTAGTCCGCGTAGCCACGGATGCATTATAAAAATATATTTATTCATCACTTCGTCCTACTACCTAATAAGTTTATATATGCATATATGATAATTACTCTAACGGGGAAGGGATGAGGAATTAAACATTTTAGAGGTAATCTACCGGCATTTATGCAATACGAAAAAATAAATAGAATTTGTTATTATTATTATTATTATTATTATTATTATTATTATTATTAGCACCGCGTCTTACTACCCATTCGGGTTGTACGCACTTACGCTAATGTGTAATGGTAGGGTGATTGTGAGATGAAATGGAGGACCTACAGTTTAACGTGGAATCCGAACCACGGTGGAGGCCTGGCATTCCCCACATTCACAAGATGTCTTGTCAGAGGTGAAGGAAGGGTTTGGTAATCAGATAAATCTTTGCCGGGACCGAGGATTGAACCCCGGCCGCCAGCATTGAAGTCTGACACCTTACCCCTAGACCGCCAGGTCACCACTATAGAATTTGTTTATTTAATATTTAATGCTAGCCTGTTGATTATTAGGGATTATTTTAATATAGATAAAGTGGCATTTGCCTGAAAAGAGGATGGGAAACCATTGTTTTGGAAAATTAGACCTCTCTTCAACTGTTAGTGATTAATATCTCAAATCCTATTAACCGGGATATTAGACATATGATTACGCTTAAACGTGACCTGGTGGTCTAGGGGTAAGGTGTCAGACTTCTGTGTTGGGGGTCTGGGATTCAATCCTTGGTCCTGGCACAGATTTATCTGATAGCCAAACCCTTCCTTCACCTCTGACAAGACATCTTGTGACTGTGGGGAATGCCAGGCCTCCACCGTGGTTAGGATTCCACGTTAAACTGTAGGTCCTCCATTTCATCTCAAAATCACCTTACCATTACACATTAGCGTAAGTGAGTATAACCCGAACGAGTAGTAAGACGCAGTGCTAACAATAATAATAATTATTATTATTATTATTATTATTATCATTATTATTATAATAACTCTTAAACCAGAAATTGAATAAAAGTTCTTTAAAAAAATGTATTCTTCACTTTACAAGAGCCAAACTGTGATCAGAAAAATAAGTTTTTTGTTCTAAGATGATTATTATTTTTTATTTTGTAGTATTTTTATTAAATGGTAAAATGGTTTCACCTGATTCGGTGTCCGCATGGTTTAAAGCGTTACTCTTGCAGTAGACTAGACTACCGATGATGGGGAGATCCAGGTTCTACTCTCGGTCGGGTATACTGAGGGTGATTTTTTTATTCCTCCTCCACGAAAATGTGGGTAGACTTCTTATAAATATAGTCTTCCTAATCTCTAAACCCATTGGTGTAATTAGTACATAAGCGTAAAACTCTAGACGATTGTACACGCACCGATAAGGTCGGTGTCGGCGCCGATATCGGTGGAACTGAGTTTTTATGTAATCTCATGGCAAGGCTATAAGCGATGGCAACACATCATCAACATTATCTTGGCGATCACCGACGTGTCGGAGGTATGCCGACGGCCCCCTTGATAAATACACCGATATCGATGCGCAAAATAGTTGCGCACTCGTCTCCAGATGTGGCATTGTTGGTCGGTCTTTCGAAAGGTTTCATATATTATTATTATTAGCACTGCGTCTTACTACCCGTTCGGGTTATACGCACTTACGCTAATGTATAATGGTAGGGTGATTGTGAGATGAAATGAAGGACCTACAGTTTAACGTGGAATCCGAACCACGGTGGAGGCCTGGCATTCCCCACAATCACAAGATGTTTTGTCAGTAGTGAAGGAAGGGTTTGGTAATCAGATAAATCTGTGCTGGGACCGAGGATTGAACCCCGGACCCCAGCATAAAAGTCCGACACCTTACCCCTAGACCACCAGGTCACCTGGTTTCTTATAGTTGTGTAGTATTATTGTAGGGTAAAAATGTCTAGTAGCTTTAAGTATAACATTGTGACCTTGATAGAATCGAATTGGTAAAGAACAGAGTGTGTTTGTGGGACAAAACAAGGTAGTTAAAGAACAGGGAGTTAAACTAAAATCTTTGGCTTGAGGTGTACTCTTTACTTTATGAAACTGGATGAAAAGGAACAATTAAGTCTGCACTACCCACGAAACTGCTTGTGTCTCATTGGCCGACCACAATCTTGTCGGTGGGTGTACATAATATTCCATAGCAAGAATCCTGGAACATTATCTAAGCATCTACCCTATTTGTGACTTAGTGGTATAGGCTCGCATCGAGCTCGATTACTATTGAAGGGGAGCAACGGGAAAAAGGGTGGTGGTGGAGGGGGTGGATGTGCGAGGTGTTAAGGGAAAGTTTTACAAGGTCAGGCACATATAATGATGTTAATAATTACGTGAGGTTTTCACTTTTATTTATCAATCCATTTCTCAAGCTTATGCAATTGTGTTTCCTTTAAAACTACCATTCTTTATTGTCCCTGCCCCTTAAAGCAATTATTGTATAACCTGTGTATTATCATAATAACAGCGTGACCGGGCTATATCAATATGTAGCTGAGTTTTCAGAACGATTAGCCAGTACTAATGTGCCGTTGCACAAGGGACGATCCAAATATACTCATCGTACATCCTTTCCGTGGAGGCTCTTTCTATGTCCCGAGGAGACGAGGGGATTATGATAGTGAATATGAGGATGTGGAGCCAATGAATATCTTAAACCTAGCCTAAGCCTAACCAACCAAACTATGGTGACCACGGGAATTATTTATTTTTCGGGAAAAATCCCCCGGTACCGGCCGGGAATCAAACCAGAGACTCTTAGGTCAGCAGCCACTCTATCACGAGGCCAGTTTGCCTTTGTATTGAACGCACTGCGTATAAAAAAACAACTAGCCTTGACGGGTACCATAACATCCACACATTAAGGTGAGGTGGAAAGGAACGCGCGTAAATGTCCTTGTTTTTACAGGCTGTATAGCAAAAAAAAACAATTTGGACAAAATAAATAAAATATTGCTTCAGTAGAAACATTCATCTTTTTTTTATTTAGCGTCGCATGTTACCACCCGTTCGGCTTACACTTATGTATTATTTACGCTAATGGTTTTATGGATTAGGAAAGTTAGGCCTATATCCAGAGGAAGTGTACCCGGAGTTGCGTGGAGGTAGAATGTAAAACCATTTTATTAAATTACCCTCAATAAAACCGATAGATATTCTAACCTCGATTTTCCCGTAATTGGCCATCTAGTTTACTGCAAGAGTAGCGCGTTAGACCACGCGGCCGCCAAAGCGAGTAACGTTTATCTTAATTTTCTACATAGAGTAACATAAAAATGTCTTGAATGTTTGTAATGGGCATGGTGGCATTTGAATAGAAATATTTTAAATACAAATAAAAAACGTTTTGTTCAAATTCCATGATGTCCACGATGGATATAAAAATACCTGTTAATATAACTAACTGTACGTAGAAAATTAAACTAAACGTATCTAAAGGATCGATATTTGTTTATTTTGCAGATGTTGGTTTGTTATAAAAACTACAAATATACATACCTTAACTAGAATTTCCTTACATCCCACATTAATTTGAAATGCGAGAAAATGCCAGTGTTTTTGCAGTTTTTATGGCAACAATTTTTTAAGGTTAAAATAATTAAAATATTGTTCCAATACAAATATATAGTTTAATTTTTTTTCCATGGTGACCTTGAAATTTCTTAAATATCTGTCAAGGGTGTCCTGGAATTTAATGAGAACTTTCGCTCCTCATTTAAACAGTTTATCATCTAATACCGCTATGCTCATGACAGATATTCAACAGCTATTAATATCACTATGTGAAGAAAATTTAACTCTATAATTGTAATGGAGTAATATTTGATTTATTTTAGCTCCCCCAAAAAAAAGTTTTACCATAAAAATTGCAAAAACACTTACATTTTCTTGCGTCCCCCTCCATCCCAACTTAAGTATGTTCCCTTCATGGCTGCAAGAGAACAGCACCTTAAAAGTATGTTCAGCACACATATAACTGATTCATCGGTCACGCCATATACTCGCTCCTCCCCTCATTGTTTTTTTCCCTCTTCTCTTTTGTTCAAGGTTTGAAACTGGATTCGTTTTTGAAAGTGATCAACTTCATATTTTTATATGTAAAAATAAGGTTTATAAGTCTGTTGAGGCAGGAACGATATTACTCATGTGTCTAAAGGTAGCGTAGGTAGACAATCAATAAAACCCGTTCCATTTACAACGTCCGTTAGTAGATTATTATTTTATTATTATGTCAGAACATAATGTTCTAAGGAAGGTGGAAGCTAGCCTTCGTTACACATGCAGACATCATTGGATATATCTTCCAATTCTTTTTTTGTACCACGTCTTACTACCCGTTCGGCTTATACGCTTATGTACTAATTACGCTATTGGTTTAAGGGATTGGGAAGGCTATGTTTAGAGGAAATGTACCTACATTTGAGTGGAAAACTGATGACTCCAGTGTTAATGTTTAATTCGCTAAATTGTATAAAATAATGTGTATACTTAGCGAGTTAAAGGTGTATCGAAATCTCATTGGGGTTTAAACTTTAAAAAAACTATAGTGTATCCCAAAATTGAATGATTCAATCAATATTTTTAATATTTGAGATTTCCTAACACGTTTAAAAACTTTTTTTTAGCACCACGTCTTACTACCCTTTGGGTTACACGCCTATGTACTAATTGCACTAATGTGTTAGGGATTTGCTTAGAGGGAGAGAGGAAAACCATTTAGGAAAATAAACCTCAATACACCTGACTAATATTCGAACTTCGATATCCCCGTCTTGGGCAGTTTAATCTAACACGAGAGTAACACGTTAGGCCATGCGGCAAACGAAGCGGATATCAATATTGTTAATTATTATATTAGAACAGTAGCGAACATCTTCGACTGCGTTTTATAGATAGCTCCAAATAGCTCGTATCCCACGTGGTTTCGCACCACGGTAAAGTTAAATCTCCAACTCCACTAGGCTTTGAGGCAAAGTCTCTCAGATAGGTGGGTTGGTCATAGCACTCTAGTGGTTGGTGCCTAGATGATTCGTGTCCTCGACGGAAGCTGGTCGTTCGTTCAGCGGAAGTGTCAGGAAAGCCAGGAGTTGTAAGAATGCTGATCGTGAGCTATCTGAACTAGGAACTGGACACGTGTGAACGCTGACAAGTGAAACCTCTCTCTACATGGCCGACACAAGAGGTGAGAAGTTAAATGAGAGTCATAGTAAGAGGAAAGGCACTGACAGTTTACAAACGTTACTGGATTTATTGTCTAGAGTTCCGACATCTCATCTCAGTCTGTCGAACGTCTGTCTATCTATCTATCTATCTATCTATCTAAGGGTAGCGGGGCTGATTCCTGCCATGACCTAAACATCTATCAAGAGTGAAACGATTGATTCTCCTCCCTCTTTCGTTCTAATAAATTGACGACTGGGAGACTGGGTGTTGTGTCTGTTCTAGAATTAATTTAGTTTGTAATACGTGTGTTTATGTAATCAGTCGGTTCGGTAAGAGCCTGTAAAATATCACAAATAAATAAATACTTTAATAAATTCATAAATAAAATTATGTGATTCGCAGATATCTCTTTCGATAGAAAATAGAAATATTTTTACAATAATAATGAAATATATACGCCTATGGTAATATTTTACACGTCATAATCCCCTTCTGAAACACGTATATTTAATTAAACATGAAGAGAAAGGTAGACCTTAGAAGAAATGTACCCGCATGTTGTAGAGTGAGAGTGTGAAATCATTTAGGGGGAAAAACCTCAACTAGGATTCAAACCTTAATCTCCCCAAAATCTAATACGTGGTGATTGGTTCTGTAGTTGATACGAATATCTCAAATCGGTCTTTTTAAAAGTCAAAAGTGAATACATATTAAAAATCTATCAAATTTAATTCATCTTATTTATTTGTTATATAAAATTAATATTCAAGAAAGACACAAATTGGCACCTCAAATAAGTTGTGTGAATGTAAATATTTGCATTTAAAAAGTATTCCAAAATTCTGCAAACTATTTAAGCGAAAAAGTCCCTACATATTTTTAAAAAACTGATTTTATCAGAATTAATGTTTATAAAGAGCTTAACTTTATTGTTTTGATTCTATCTTCATAATAAACCAAAGAGTAAATGCTCAAACTATCGTGATCTTACTTATTTTGACACAAATTTAATTAAAAGTGTGAGAAAATAAATCATAATAATACAAACTAAAAATACTGTGCAAACAAAACAGGAACAAAATCTTTTAAATTTTAGTTTTTTTATGTACGAACTAAACATTCTTTCCCTTAATTTCATAAACAACCGCAACGGTGGACACGCGAACTAAAGTGTAAGCCTCGTATTGTCTTGGGTTTGAAGGTGAGATGGAAGTAGGAGTAGTTATAATCCCGGGCCGGGTGAACTGAGGTGTAGTTTCTACTAAATGGTTTACCAATCGCCTTTCACGCAAATGCGGGTACAATTAATCTAATTTTTTTCTCATACCCGCCTCGGTGGCGTAGTTAGCTAACGCACTGGTTTCACGTTGAGTTAGACTACCGAGGACGAGAAGATCAAGGTTCAAACCTCGGTCGGGTGAACTGGGGTGGTTTTTCCTAAGTGGTTTTCCACTCTCCCTCCACGCAAATGTGGGTTCACTTCTTTTATATTCAACCTTCCCAATTCCTAACCCATTAGCGTAAATAGTACTTAGGTGTATAACACCAACGGGTAGTAAGACGCAGTGCTATGTATTATTATTATTCTTGTGCGTACATTATCAGTGTAACTATGTGGATATCTCGGACTGGTAATAAGATGCGGGTGACCTGGCGGTCTAGGGGTAAGGTGTCAGACTTCTGTGCTGGGGCCCGGGGTTCAATCCTCGGTCCCGGCACAAATTTATCTGATTACCAAACCCTTCCTTCACCTCTAACAAGACATCTTGTGAATGTGGGGAATGCCAGGCCTCCACCGTGGTTCGGATTCCACGTTAAACTGTAGGTCCTCCATTTCATCTCACAATCACCCTACCATTACACATTAGCGTAAGTGCGTATAACCCGAACGGGTAGTAAGACGCGGTGCTATTAATAATAATAAGATGCGGAGGAGAGGAAATTATAATTCTCAAGTTTATTATCTAACACCCTAGTAAATATTATATTAAATCATATTCTATGGTAATATCAACCATTACAACTACACGGCGTGAACAAAATGGCCCCATAATTTAACCAAATAAAGTCTCCACGGGGCAAAATAAGTTACTTACACCCTCATTAGCGAGAATAGGGGGAGGGGAATTGACGGTAATAAATCGCAAGTGAAAAATCCCAACCTAGTTTCACTTGACTGGGACTAGAACCTCGGACCCACTGTCACTGTTAATCCAGTCTATTACGAGTTTGACACCTTATACCATGGGAACACTAGTGTAAGTACTATGTTGATGTAGAGCATTTGTATTATAACATATTTTAGTAACATATTTTCTTGCTATAGTGCTTCCCATAGGTAGGCCTACTAAGATCGTATTTTCTAATAGTTGGGGAAATTATACAAAATAAATACAAACTCTCTACAGATTAAAAAAAAATCTGACTTTCTAATGACGACTAAATTAAAAAACTTCCAACAAAAGATATAACATATTACCTCAAACTGAAATACTGGTTGTCTGCACTCCTTCTTACTACCTATTCGGGCTATCCACATTTTAACACTAAATTCGGGAACATTTCCTTTAAATTATGCAACTCTTAGTGCTAAAACACTAGTGTAATTAATATGTATGCGTGTAAGTCGAACGAATAGACTGGTTTGCCGATTATGGGGAAATCAGCATTCGTGTCCCAGACCAGTGTACTGTGGTTGTTTTTCCTTAGACGCTTTTCCACCTAATCTTTCTCAACACAAATTAGGTTACATTTCCTCTAAATTTTGACCTCCTCGTCCTTACCTCATGAGTATAAATATGCGTATATCTCGAATGAGTAGCAAGAAACGGCGCATGAAAATGATTTTTATCAACAACAAAAAATGTGTGTATAATCTTGAAATATTTATCCAACCAGTCCTTAATGTAATATCATTAACAAATAATTATTTTTTTTCTATTAGCATCGTGTTTTAAATACAGTACTGTTAAACTTGTTATTTCACTCCCTCCCCTCTTCTCCTTATTAAAGAAGAGAGTGATAATTCTAGTCGAGACGTGGTGTTGCCATATCCCAGCTGGGCCCACGCGATATTTGGAGGTAGACCCACGTGGTATCAGACACCAACAAAAAATATACCCGACCGTCCATTAAATTGAAGCCCACAGATGAAGAACTTGCGCAAGTGCAGGTCCGGGGGGTGGGGGGAGACCTAGGTCATTGAATTCCGTTGACGCCTGTAACCCACCTGCTTATATTAATTGCCTAAAAGGCCTTGAATATGGTCCAATTTTTGTGTTTTTTTATTTTTATTATTCAACGAATAAAATTTATCTCAAAAATATAATATGTATTGAAAAAATTGCTCTTTCTCTCTCTCTCTCTCGTTATGCTTGTATTTACCTATACGGACATCACTAAACGTTATTTACAACTTTATAAACCTGCAGATTAAAGATACAGATCTACTTCCGTTTTGAGCTTGAGATCAATTCTATAAAATGCTTTTTATCTTTAAAACGATACAAATATAATAATGTTATTATTAAATACTCCCCTCCGGGTGTATATTAAGCTAACCCTAACTTTAGATAAATATTGTATTAGGGTATAATAATACTACAAATCAAGTGGAAATAATCTGAAATTATTATTCGTAGCTTTTAGAAATGTTTCCTCTCCATTAAACCCACTCCGATGGGCACACGGACAAACCCATCAGTCTCGTATTGTCTGGTTCGACAGTGAAGGGGAACCCGGCTGGGTGTACTGAGATGGATTTTCACTAATTATTTCACAGCTTTCCTTTATCTACGCCAATCCGGGTATATTTCCTCTGAAAATTCTATCATCCTCATCCTTACCCCATTAATGTAGTTATGGAAATATCTGGACGGCAGTAATACGTGGGGCATATATTTTTTAAATTATTAAATTTAACAATAAAGAAAATAATTCCAATTTATCATGGTAACGCTTCGATACGTGGTTCCTCTAATATCAGCAAAGTTAAGGTAGGATGGTAAGCAACGCGAGTTAGGGCCAGTATTATTAAAATTATTATTATTATTATTTTTATTATTATTAACACCGCGTCTTACTGCCCATTCGAGTTATACGCACTTACGCTCATGTGTAATGGTAGGGTGATTGTGAGATGAAATGGAGAACCTACAGTTTAACGTGGAATCCGAACCACGGTGGAGGCCTGACATTCCCCACATTCACAAGATGTTTTGTCAGAGATGAAGGAAGGGTTTGGTTGATTGAACTCCGGACCCTCAGCACAGAAGTCTGACACCCTACCCCTAGACCACCAGGTCACCAATTATGGCCAGTAATTTTTCAGTTTTTTATTTAAAAAAATGTTGGTCAAAAAAATATATATATAGTTCCAGTAGAAAGCTCTAGTTTCATTTTATACACATAGTAATCACAACTTTACTGAATATCTGTCAAGGGTGTCCTGCAATATGATACTAAATCTTTTTCTACATTTAAAATGTTTCTAATCGAATCCCACTATACTCATGACATATTCAAGAAGTGTTGTGATTAATATGAACTGTTTTATACATAAAATTTAAAATCCACGTTTGATGCAATGCATTAATGATTAAGTTAAGCTTTTTAATATTATTAATATTATAAAATTCACACCCTATACATTTTTAGCTATATTAATTTTAAGACCCATAAATTAATTACTTTACCTTAACAACGGGAAGAAAAAAAGCATAAAATGATTTGATATCATTTAATCACTATTCATAGCTTATAATTATGCATTTGTTAAAATTGTCGAATGACCTTAAACACACGAGTGATGTAAATTTATCATAAAATGACCAAATAATTAGCTACTGCAAAACGTTAGATGCACATTTACAGGGTTATTATTTTCATTTTGATTTTGTAAGTAGTTAATTAGATTGATAAAACTAAAATTCATCTTATAAAATGGTTTGTGTCAGTTCAAATAATGTATACTTTGAGACAGTCCAGAACATTAATTTTTAAATTGTTACTTCTTAAATGAATAAATATAACTAAACCCTAATCATATTACGTTTTACTCTTGTTTGAAAGACAAGGAACTAACTGTTTAATTAGATAATGTGCCTAACAGTCGTGGTATCTTCACTGAGTCTATACTCAAATATAGATGAAAACTATGACCTTCAATACCACAAAATTACAAACAAGTTTTCATAAGAGTAGTTGATTTGTAATGAATTAACTAAGCACTCACTTCCCACGTGTGAAAGGTATAGGAGAAGGCAGAATCCTAAACCTCGCCATAAAAGCCGTATTATTATTACTATACTCCATTTATTTAAAAAAAAATCATGTTTTATTTAGAGAATAATTTTCAAAAATATGTCTCAATATAATATGTTTTAGTGCCCCTTCTTACCCTCTCCCAATTATACCCAAAATATAAATTCACCCGAAAAATAATAATTGATATAGGTCCCTATTATTCATGTTTGCTTTTTATACTATCCGTTAAAAATATTCCTTCAGGATCAACAATATAATAATAATAATTTGGAATTCACCACTTTTTCAATTATCTTTGACATAACGAGAAGGCGTGAACATCTATTTTAGTAATGGGTGAAGGCGGAGTCTAAAAATGAGCACTTCCTGATTGTGGCCACGTGCGTCCCTTCAGGCTGGATTAGTATCTTTCAATACCTAACCTCTAAGAGTTGTTTACCTTGTGTAGGTTAGGTTAGGCTGGAGTGATATTAAAACAATTTTTTACACATCCACTGAGCTGGAAGTGAAAGGTCGTGAGTCTAAACTTAATGAATATTAGTTTTCGGTTCAGTTACGTTTAGAGACGTTGACAAATTTTGAGGTGTTTTTAAGAGAAATAGTATTTTTAAATGGAATATTTAACTTGCATTATCTAAACACACGTGACTCGCAAGCCAGCTTAATCAAGGACAGTACAATTTATATTCCACACCCAGTCCATGCATCTACTTACTGATTGGGTAGCAGGATTAACTTTTTTTTTACTAATAAGTAGATGTTTACATCTCCGCACAGATTGGCACGAGGATAACTCCCCATTCTCACCTAGTAAGGTTTGCCCCTTATATAAAGGTCGGGGTTTGAATTTCAGCTGAGGTGGTTTTTCCTCAATTATTATCTCGTACTCTCCCTACACACAAAGACGGATATATTTCCTATCAAATTATGCTTTCATAATCATCATAATCATCATCATAATTCCTATTTCATTGGGGAAAATAGCACGGATAGCAGGATGGGTAGTAAAGAGAGTGCGTACACTACTTTTTAAATGTTCATGTTCTAGTGCCAGCACTAATTATCACTAGTATAGCTATTAAAAATAAATTAACATAAAGAAAACGACGAATTTTAAGGAACTTCACCAGCGTTTCCCTGAAGAAAAGATGCAAAGCCATATAGTGTTCAAATAACTTCCTAAATTCGGATGTTGCGTCTATAAAGTAAGAACCAAATCACTACCAAAAAAAAAGAGTCTAAAAATTTTCTAATTTTGCATATTTTTTTTACATACTTTTCACCAACTAATTGTCAGTTAAATTCGAACATTTATTGTGACAAAGACAAGTTTTTGAATGCCCTCTTTGAAGAAATGTGCCTCCAAACCTTCATCCGCTTCATCACAATTTGTTTTACCTCTATATCTGCTAAAACGCTGGCAGAATAAATTTGTCTTCATTTAAAGAAACAAGTTGATTTCGTGAATTTTCGAAATAACGCTTTCCTGCGACTCATCAGTGATCAATGACATACGGACTCTTCAATTACCATCGTTCACATTCGCACTACCTAAGATATATGCTGAAATTTTCTCCATTTATTCGCATTCTGTCCCGATTTGCTGAAGTAATTTATCTATAAATATATTTTGGATGAATATTATTCACATTTAAAAATCATAACAAACGTAATTCACAACTGGTGGGATTTTCAATTTTCACAAACATCTTAAAACGAGATAGTGAGTTGATAAACAAGTCGAATTTTCATAGCGCGAGCCTTATAATTATGACAACTAGAATAGCTATTAGATCGACGTTAACGTATTCATATGTCAATTCAGGTGATCTGCAACAGTCACTGTTGACAGATATTTTAAAGTAAAATGTTATCATTGTTGACTGCAAAAATTTCTTTTATTTTTGAAAAGCTACTTCCTACCTAAATCCTCCTCTAACTATTACACAAAAGTAGATACCAGGCGTTAACTATACATATTATATAAAAGTGACTGACCTTGTTTATCAATTCCCCACTCTTTTGATCGGCTCCTATACGAATTCTGTTCTTACTCCCTGGACACGTCTCTTATATTCAGAAGAGTTACGTTGTCTTTATACACTTCCCTTGGATTGAGGAAAAATATGAAGACATACCAACAGATAGAGGACAGGCTAGTAAATATTGCGATACACAAATATTTGAATAATATTTCTTGGCTGAACTTTTCTTACCTCGTGATTAAATTAGACGATGTTTTCATGAGTTTCAATGTAAACTTTCAAGACAAAGCGTGACTAGTTTTATTTATATTTTGACTATGATATGCCTAATAAAACTAATTTCAAACGTCGATTAGGTTGGTTAATATTTTGACCTAAATATGCCTTAGTACATTAAATAGATTAATAAATACTTTAGATAAAATATTCCTGATGAAATTCAGGGGAAACTTCTATTTGTTTAGTTAATATTTTGACTTTAACACTACCGACGAAACTCAGGCAAAATGTTGAATAGCTTAATTAATATTTTAACTTTGATAGCATGACAAAACTCTAGAGAAACGTCGAATAGTTTAGTTAATGTTTGTATTTTAAATATAATTGATTAAGCTAAGGCGAAACTCAGCTAGTTTAGAAAAAATGTGATGAAAGGTCTCCCACAAAACGTATATAAGCTAGATTAAACCATTACTTCCCAGACGGTACATTCATTCAGTCTTATCTCGCAACAAAACTTCAACACCTCACAAGGGTGTATTAACTAATAAATATGTAGTTTCTCTTAGATTCAATGAGGCTGAGGACCTGCGACGGCAGCTTATAATATTTACTAAACAAAGTCATCCTAAGGATTCTCAGCCAGCGAAAAGCTTCTAGCCAGCAGGTCCAAAATAAGGCAACAGCTGTAAAAAGGTCAATATAACTTAGAGTGGGAATGCAGGGAACGCAAATAAAGGTGTTTTTGTAGTTTTTATGGTAAACATATTTCTTGAAAATATGACTTCCAAACAAACAAATAGTTTAATTTTATTCACATGAAGAGCTCAAGAGTTGTTGAATATCTGTCAAAGGTGTCATGAAATTTTATGAAAACTTTTTCTGTTCATTTAAAAAATTTGTTTGATGATGCCACTTCGCAACAACTGTTGATATCAACATGTGAAGAAAACTAAATTCTATGTTTCTATAGAAGTAATATTTGATTTATTTTTACAAAAAAAAATGTTTTGCTAAAAACTGTAAGAAAACACCTTTTTCTCTCGCGTTCCCTGCATTGCCACTTTAAACGATTTAATACAAATCCCTCCACATATATATTGATAGTTGTTAAGACTCACTTTGCGAAGGGCTCCGGATCCATGTCGTAGTACTTGTGGATAGGTTCCCTCTTGATGAGCTTGGAGAGTTGCGCCTCATCGACGAGGATGACACCTTCCTGTACGTTCCTCTGCTTCCACTGTACCACTTGTTGATGCTGCTTATTCTTCCCACCACCATTTCTGGCACTACCGCCACCGCGGATCTTCGGCCCCGGTCTGGGGTTGGGCCCTCTATTCCTACTGCACCCCACTCCACCTCCCGAACCTCCTGACGAGTTGGGCGGGTAGATCATGGTCAGATTTGAGGGGGTCAAAGGTTAGACGTTAGAGAAACGGTTATTCGTTCGTGTTCGTTGTCTTCTTCTAAACGGCCTTTTCCATTGGGTGGATGTCACGTTGAAATATTCTGCAAAAAACAACGGTTTACTAAATTACCATTAATTATTAGAAAAATATAAATTAAAGAGGTTTCATTTGTACGATTTACTGCTAACAAATTAGTTAAATGGATTAAATAAACAGGCTATTATATTTGTTACTACATTTATAGCCTAATCTAAATGTCATATTGAAAAACGACACCATAATTAACAAATATATTACCTTGGCTATTTAATCCATCATATACGTAATCATACAGTTGCCATTGCATTATTGGAAGCATAAAGTATTACCGAGAAGAAGATGGTTGCGTTATTTGATAGCTAGTGATCGTAATTGACCACACACATATATAGCTAACGATTTCCACACGTCTATCACAGACTCCGCCTTAAAATATTAGTGAATAATGATCCTGGGCACGGGAAGAGTCATAGATAGCTCAGTGGTTAGATCATTGGCTTACTAAGCCAAAGGTCTTGGTTTCGATTCCAGTGTTTAGGTGTCGTTTTTCAATTTATAAAATATACAATTAGTTAGAGCTTATTTTAAAATTAAGCACACCAACCAGATACCACACTATTAATAATTCAGGGTGTTGCCAACTGTAAAGGACAATAGGAGCAGCTCTCTCTCTTTACAGAATATCTTTTTTTTGTCACTCATCTCCCCACCATCCCCATCGTTTCCTTGTAATTAAATTCATCAAAATTGGAAATTATAACGTTTTTCTTCCCCGCGTCTTACTACCTGTTCACGTTATATGCATACATGATAATTTACTCTAATAGTGTATGGATGACAAACGAAGCATTTTATAAGTAATCTAACTGCATTTGATTGGAAGGAGAATGGGAAACCATTTAGGAAAAAACCACCCTCCGTAGACCTGACCGGTATTCAAACTATGATCTTCCCATCTTCAGCAGACCAGTTTAGCACGGAAATGACATTTTAAACCATTCGATCATTGAAGATGGTAAAAATAATAACTGTTTTAAAATAAAGAAACTATTTCAATTATCAATTTTTTTTAAATGTGAACAATACAACAAACCATACTTTGATACGATATATGGCTGAAGCGTAATCTTGTATCTAATATCTTGGGTTAAGTGTTCATGATGGGGGCTGATCATCGCAGGCCCAACTCAGCTCTCGACTCGCGTGAGGTATGGGAGTTAAAGGGGGGGAAAAAAAAACTTATGATATGCCAGAAATGTGTGCAGTGCACTCGTATTCGAATGATTACACGAAATTTTCCGTGGTGGCGATGAGGGACAAAGCGACAAAGTTTCTTGTTAATATCTAAAGTATGTCTATATTATAACAAAATGAAGATTTGTAAACAGTGCTTATTTGTGAAGCCATTCTAAAATGGTCAAAAAACGTCCTTTTAAATGCAGTTTATTTTATCCAAATATCATTTAATATTTCAACAATATTCAGTAATATAAATTTCTATTAAATCTTTATCTCCATTGATGTTTAATCAGAAATGATCCACGTGCAATAGTGTTCGTGTAAATTTACGATTCCTAGCCGACTGCATTACTGTGATGGATGCAATCTTTTAAATTGATTTATTCTAATAAGAATGGCAGTGTCGCTATGGTTGGATTATTTACTACCAGAAATGTCTAACGTGAAATACTAGAATTGTCACATAGTGTAGTGTGATAAATTAAAGTAGATCAAGAAATGCCCCACTTTATTTTTGGAGGGCTCATAGCCGATTTAAGCATTAATGTCCCAAGCTATGAGTAATTTTCACTATGTGTTCGACATACCAACCATATTACTAACACTGATATAAAATGTGTGTTCACTAGCTGCGGTCTTTGTTTATACAGTGCCCATTCAGATGCCTTTTAATCGCTCACATGTTCTGCTCTATATACATTATACACTCTCATATAGGAATTTATACATTTTTTTTTGTTTTGTTTTTTGTGCGCATACTGCTCAGCATCTTATTACCCATTCAGGCTATCCACAGACTAAAGATGTATGGTCAACCTCGGTGGTCTAGGGATTAAGTCCTCGCCTCAAGACCCGATGTTCGTGGCTTCAAACCCATCCGGCATCAACGAATATTTCTTAAGCAATAAAATCCGTAGCACAGCTTTGTTCTGAGAGGAAGTAAGGTCACTGGTACCATGTCAATTGTGACGTATAAAAATACCTTCCCCGGCAAAATTAATGGGCTCTTTCGCGCTTACACATAAACATTCTCGTGTGCTGATATAATCAGTCGGTTCAAAAAGTGCACGTTAAATACCGCAAATAAAATTTAAAAATTGTGTAAGGATGAGTATGAGTATAATTTAAAGGAAATGTTTCCTTATTGGCTGTATAGTAGAGTGGAAGGGTGACCTGTAGGTCTAGGGGTAAGGTGCTGGACTTCTGTGCTGGGGTCCGGGGTTCAATCCTCGGTCCCGGCACAAATTTATCTGATTTCCAAACCCTTCCTTCACCTCTGACAAGACATCTTGTGAATCTGGGGAATGCCAGGCCTCCACCGTGGTTCGGATTCCACGTTAAACTGTAGGTCCTCCATCTCATCTCACAATCACCCAACCATTACACATTAGCGTAAGTGCGTATAACCCGAACGGGTAGTAAGACGCGGTGATAATAATAATAATAATAATAGTAGAGTGGAAAAACTATCAAACGTAATCCATACCTCAGTACACTCGACTAGGATTTGAACACCGGGCTCCTCTTCATCGTCAATACAGTTTATTGCAGAGTGGCGCCTTGGAACAAGTGACCACCGATGTGAGCTATGACTTGTTCAAGGGAAATAGTACTTTCTTGTGACACCTCCGAGAGATTAAGTATTGGTATCATACAAAAAGTCTAATTCGGGATTTCGATGGCTGTCTATACGTTTCATGACCCCATGAACCGGAAAAGGGATTTTCGCAATCCCGTCTGTCTGTGTGTTTGTAGCTTGGCCCAGAACCGAAACCATTTTACTGATCAGTTTAAAACTTATTATGTATGGTTTTAGTTAGGTTCCCATACGGTTTTTAGAATTATATAGCCAATCCTAAATTTAAGGATTGTTTACAGAGAATGAAAAGAGAAAAAAATCTATTTTAGTGAAATCAGCTTTAGCTACATACAATTCATTCACGAGCTAAATTTACCTGGGTGACAGCTCGAAATGTTACTAGAAGTAGTCCCTAACATAGGACTACGCCAACAGCTGACATCTATCACTTTGAATGACTGTAATAAAAACAGATGGTAATATATTAATGTGATAGTTAACCACAGTTATTTAGACCAATATTATTTATATATTTATTTGAGGACGGACACAAAGATTATTTATCATTTTATTCCACTTTAAAAAAATATTCGCACCACTTTCACATAAACTTCTAACGAACATAACTTCAAAATGGCGACTGACGAATTTAAACAATATTGTTGATCATGACGGTAAACAAGTTTTTTACAATGATGCAGACACGCAGTTGATGAAAATATTTTATTCGGTTTAATATTTCAAAATAAGATAAAATAATCATAAAATCATTTATTGTATGTAGAAAAATGACAACAATTTTCTCTTTTCCAAGTAAATACGATGCCTGTATTAAAAGATATTGATGTGTGCACTATATTACACAAAATCAATAACGTTCCAAAACGAAGAATAAGTACTTTTAATTATGTTTGAAATATTGGTTGGAGTTGGATAAAAAGAAATTATTTAAAAAAAATGAAATAGTATGAGAAAACTGAAATTTTCGTTATTTTAAATGTAATATATAACAGGTAATTAAAGATCTTTACATTTATAACAAAACAGTGATATTTTACAAGTGTGGGCAACACAAAACCTAAACATATGATTTTCGAACTGTCATCCAGGTAAAAACCTATCGTGAACGGACTGCACATGCATAGATACCTAATCACGCCGTTCCCTTAATAGATAGGCAAGAAACTGTGCATACAGTTCAAAAACAACGCTGCACTTAATCCATCCTCACTAGCTTTCTCCACACTTTCGTAGCCTTGCATACTCCCTTCGCTTCAATAACCTCCATAACCCGCCTCGGTGGCGTAGTTGGCTAACGCTCTAGTCGTGTTGAGCTCTACCGCCGAGGACGGGGAGATCAAGGTTCGAATCTCGGTCGGGTGAACTGGGGTGGTTTTTCCTAAATGGTTTTCCACTCTCCCTCCACGCAAATGCTGGTTCACTTCCTCTAATTCAACCTTCCCAATTCCCAATTAATTAGCGTAATTAGTACTTAAAGCGTATAACCCGAACGGGTAGTAAGACGTGGGGCTAAATAATAATTATAGTAATAATAATAATATCCATAAACTGAGTCACACATTGTCTTTTATTCTTAAAACTCTTAATGTTTCTTTTTTTCATACATTTATCTACAACATTTAGCCACGTCTATTTTGATTAAAATTCGTATCTAAGCTTTGTTCAACCTAAAAACCAAAGTGGCGCATCTGATTTTTCTGGTAAAATAACATACAGGGTACTTTACATAAACAGATATCCTCAATTTTGGTCATATCTCCGCAACTATTTGAGATAAGAAAGTATTTATCAATGTAAATCTCTAGAAGTATTCAATATAAAAACACTTAATTTAAATATGTTTTAAAATACTAGTTGTATCTGACTTGAAGAAAATACACAGGTTTGTTCAGATATCTAGGTAAAACATCATAGATTGTAGATGTTTATAAATAGACTAATGATTCACGGTAATCGAACCCACAACCCTTAAGCTTAATGCACCGATGCTCTACAACTGAACTATTATTACGAATATATCAGTAACCTAAATATAATTTCGATCTCCCAGGCTTAGCTGGTTCTGCACAATTAATTGTACAAGAGTTTTCTTTCTTCTATGATAAAAAAAATATATTAAGGCGCGTTCATGTGGAATTAGAATGGAAATAAAATCTCACAGTGATGGAGCACGCGTGGTGCCCTTTCTTCCTCTTTATAACACACAGCCGGTGTTAGAACCCTGACCTCCCACGTAAAAGGCGACTAAGTCCTATGTGAAACATAAGATCACCATTGCGTTTTTTATTATTATATTTAGCAGCCCGTCTTACTACCTGTTAAGGTTATACGTATATATATATATATATATATATTAGTTACGATCGGGAGTTAAGGATAAGTAAGGTTGAAATTAAAGGAAGTTCACCCGCATTTGTGTAGAGGAAGGATGGAAAACCATGTTGTAAAAAATAACCTCAGTACACCCGACCTGGATTTGAACCACGATCTCCCCATCATCGGCAGTCTAGTCTAACACGATAGTGACGTCTTAGATCATGCGGCCACTGAAGCAATTAAAAAATAATAATTAATCAACCGATTTCAAATAAACTGAAAACATACGTGAAAGCCCACGACAACGTCATAGATAAATTTTTTCAATAGTCTGTTATACACCACAGTGTTCATAAGATCTGATTCGTCGGTCTCGCAACATACTGGATACATTTCTGGTGACTAAGAGGGCTAAGTTCGAATCTCATTCGGGTGCACTTGGGGTTTCCGCATGTGATTTATACGTGTGGTTTTCCCATCTCTTCTCCACGATAATACGTGTGCACTTCCTCTAAAACAACCTTGCTCTCACACTTATAATTAATCCGTTAATAAGCTTGGAGTTAAATGCAATAGTAAAAAAAAATGACAAATCGAAAGCCTATTTCTCAAAGCCACCATTACAGTGCCACGCGTGTTAAAACGACACAAAAAAAAAGTTCACCGACCTTGATGTTCCCCGTGGTAAATTTCATCATTCAACCTTACTTGATCACTTTGATCTTTCAAGGTTCGTAATAATGTGATTTTGAAACAAGCATAGTTTTGTTTTAATCTCTCTTCACATTTAATTGATTAATCAACACAACTTAATTTCCTTTCTCTTTCTTGTACACCCTGAGGTATTACATAACAAGGAAATAAAAGCATTGGTTTCAACCCCCCCAAGGACGAATAAAAGTTCCGAGAGAACCTGGTTCGATACATGTAAGGTACGTAAAATAGTGATTTGGAATTTGTTTGAAGGCCTATTCCTTTTACATAGGTAATATTTTCAATGGTACTATGTTCGGATGTTTATTGGTAAGTGTGGTTGGTTTAGCCAGTTTGTAAGTCTTCTACTAATGTAACAACAATATCTTTCAAAAGTGCACGTTGAATATACTCTTGATGAAAACGAGTTTAACTATCATCTTTTATGAAAGTTAAAGTGTTAAAGCTAAGGGGATACTGGAGAGTGGAGGAGGTTACATAATAATAAGGTACATACCCTGTAATCTTCACAAGATATTGTTAGAATAATCAAATCTCCTTGAATACGGCGGGTAGGACATGTAGCGTGAATGGAAGAATCTAGAAGTGCGATCAGGGTACTGACCAGAAAACCCAATGGGGGGAGGCCATTGGGAAGACCTAGACGCAGATTGGAGGATACTATTAGAATTGACCTGAAAGAGATAGGGTGTAATGAGGTGGACTGGATAGGGATATGTGGCGTACTTTTGTAAGTGTGCTAATGAGCTTTTAAATTCCTGATGTCTTAAAGTAAGTAAGTAAAGTTATGAACCTGCTGACATTACATTTTATAAAAGGAGGCATGATCATAGAAAATTATGAAAACATTTGCTGTAAAACAATTTTTGATCTCTTATTTTTTTTAAATTTTAGGGAATATTCAATTTTGAACACCACACAACCGATTTTTTTTCCTTCTGTTAATCGCATCTTAATACCCGTTTGGGCTACACGCCTATTTACACTGATTGATTAGGGATGATAAAAGTGGGATTAGAGTAAATGTAGCTTCATTTACGTCGAGGGAGAGCGTAAAATTATTTATATATTAATTTCAAAATAGAAAAAAAATGTGTATATTAAAAAAAAATAGACGTCTATACACAATCTACTAAACTAACTAGTCTATAGGAAGAAAATACATTTTTTCTATTATGGTTTAAATTTGATCAAAACATATGGAAAAACCATTTCCGGTAAACTTTGTACAATTTTCTAATATAAGAAAATATCCAAACTACCCTCTTAAGTTTTCTAGTCCATTACCTAAGGTTGAAATAAATGATTGGTCAATGAAAATTATAATTATTTATTATAATATCTATCTCTTAAGATAGCTATATTTTTATTTCATTTTTTATTTGCATCGAAACTATGGGCGTTGGGAGATATGTTGGTTTCTCGGAGGTATTAAAAAATGTATAAAAGTGTGTATAAGCCTTACGAGCATTCCGTAAAAATATTACGGCCCTAATTAGAAAATGAAACGCCATGTCATTGGTTGTTAATCTGTGTTCCACAAACCTTATAGAGTAAGTGTATTAATAGTTAATATTATTATTATTTAGCACCGCGTCTTACTACCCGTTTGGGTTATACGCTTTACGTACTAATTACGCTAATGGATTGGGAATTGGGAAGGTTGAATTAGAGTAAGTGAACCCACATTTGCGTGAAGGGAGAGTGGAAAACCATTAAGGAAAAACCACCCCCATTTCACCCGATCGAGATTCGAACCTCGATCTCCCCATCCTCAGCGGTCAATAATTAATAATATAAGCCCCAATTTAGCAGCAGATGCAACATGTCCAAATAATTTACAAACAAATTACAAATTGTAAGTAGTTTATTGAAGATATATATCAAGGGAAAAAGCATCGACTATCAACTTTATGTTTTGTGTGTGTGTGTGTGTGTGTGAGAGAGAGAGAGAGAACCGTAACCTGAAACCAATCTAGGCTATTCACGTATTAACACTAATGGGGTAGATATTAGGAAGGTAGAATATTGAAGAAATGCACCTACATTTGTTTTGAAGAGAGAGTGGGAAAACACTTATAAAAAGATTCGCTTCAGTACACTCAACAAGGATTTTATATTTTTATCACCGCATCTCACTATCTGTTCAGGTTATAAACATATATGATAATTACTCAAATGGGATAAGAATGAGGAAGGAAGCATTTTAGAGGTAATCTACCCGCATTTACATGAAAGTAAAGTGGGAAACCATTTATTAAAAACCATCCTCAATAGACCCGACCAGGATTCAAACACCGATCTCCCCGTTATCGACAAGCCAGTCCAACGTGAGAACGATGTCTTAGACTATTCGCCCACGGAAGTGGGTATCACTTAACTCAAAATAAACCTTAATCAGTGGTCACGCTGTCTAAGGTATCTCTTGCAATATACTTAATTCACATTAAGGGTTCAGATTTTAGCCGAGTCTATTTGAATAAGTTTCCCCTAAATGGTTTTTCACCATTACCGCACACAAATCTGTTTACATTTTCTCTAAATTCTATAATCACAACTTGTGAATGTGGGGAATGCCAGACCTCCACCGTGGTTCGGATTCCATGTTAAACTGTAGGTCCTCCATTTCATCTCACAATCACCCTAACCATTACACATTAGCGTAAGTGCGTATAACCCGAACGGGTAGTAAGACTCGGTGCTAATAATAATCTAAATTCTGCCTTCCTTGTGTCTACTCTAATAGAATAGTTGAATGTTGACGGGTAGTAAGACGCAGTATGGGGGTGGGGGAGGGAAAAAGCTAAATGATTTTTCTTAGCGCTACATTATCGGCCCTGCCAATAAACAATAACCGGGGCTCTTAGTTCGATAGACGCACATGCTATACTACGATGGCAAACCGTGCTATGACTCAAAGGAAATATCACTCAAATGGCGGCGTCTCTTGTACAGTCCATTTTATAATGATTGAGGCCCAGTGAATCCATGGCATTAAAGATATAATGAGAATCCCTAAACGTTTTCCGGTCGTGTTTTTTTTTTTCCTCTAGAAGATTAGACCCGACTCTAGACACAAGCCACCATTACCTCGACGTTTATCTGATACTTTTTAAACCACATGTAATCATTTAATTCACGTTGGCTAACTTAGAAAGAAAGAAAAAATGCTTTACGTCTGGGAAGTGTGGATAAAGTTAGTGAGGACGGATTAAGTACGGAGTTGTTTCTTGAACTATATACACAGTTTCTTGTGAGGGAACTGCGTGATTAGTTATGTAAGTATATATGTATATTAATACACGCATCCAAACTATGGACCCTAACTACCCCATCACCAGCAAACCTGACAATATGAGATTGGCGCATTCTTTGCGTGCTCATGGTGGGGGTATGACGTTTACTGTTTTCAAACACAAACAATTTTTTTTTTCATTTCTTAGGTAGGTGGGTTCATCTAATATATAAATAGGATTTATTTGAAATTATTGTATATTCATAGTATATATATTTATTTATTTTATTTATTTAGAAACTATGTACAATATACTAACCACACGCAGATACTTAAATAATAACACATTCTATTTGAAAGAAAAAAAATGTGAACAAAAATCTTGTTGCCCAGTAAATTGGTGCATTGTCTTGAAATTCACCCTCGTCATCCTGTTCTCTTGGATTATATAGTTTAAGTTGAAAATATACAAAGAGCTGACACTAAATCATGTTAACAGATTTAAAAAAAATCGACACATGTGTAATACTTACTGTATTTTTGATGTTTTTATTTGTAAGAGCTATAGGACAACAAGAGTTCTTATAATTTATTACGTTTGACAATATGGATATTTTTCTAGCACCTCGTTTATGAAAGGTTATACGCATATGCACTAATCATACTACTGAGTTTGGGATGACGAAGGCTGAATTTAGAGGAAGTGTATCCGCATTTGCGTGAAGTGAAAGTGGAAAACAATTTTGGAAAACCTCCCTTAATACCCCGACCAGGATTCGAACTCTCTCTCTCCTTGTCATCGGCAGTCTAGTTTAATTCTGAAAATTTAAAAATGACACCTCGACACGGGAATCGAACACAGGACCTTTGGCTTAGTACGACAATGCTTTAACCACTGAGCTATCCAGGATTCGTCCCGTGCCCAGGGTCATTCTTCACTCATATTTTAAGGCAGAGTCTATCATGGACGTGTGGAAATCGTCGGCCACAAATGTGTGCTTTTATTAAGATCATGAGCTATCAGATAACGAAGTCACCTTCAACTCGGTAGTTGGCTTATTGCTGAACACGGGTCGATTCCTGGATAGCTCAGTGGCTAGAGCATTGACGTACTAAGCCAAAGGTCCCGGGTTCGATTCCCGTGTCCAAGTGTTATTTTTCAATTTTCAGAATATGATATCTAGATGGAGTAATCCTCACTAAAAGCATAAATAATAGCTTTGATTATTTGAGTCTAGTCTAAGATGAGAGTGACGCCTTGAACTCTGCGGCCACCAAAGTAGGTACCATGGCTCTTTTAACGGCTTAATTTAAGGAGTAAGGGCGCTAAAGGTGTATTAGAAGAAATACAGGCCATAGGTCTATTAGCTTAGAGAGGGGATCATAAATCTACAGTAATACTGTAAGCCACAAGTGGTTGTAATAAAAATGCTTGGGTTATTTGATATAGCGACCTTCTAAATGCAAAGGAATTCAGAAATTCTTCCTACCCCGCACACACAAGGCTTGAAACACCGCACAATCATTGACTTAAGAATTTATTATATGAAAGGGGGCCGTCTACCGGAACACAAAGTAATGTTTTATAGATATATTCTAGAGACGAGATAGGACATCTATGTTCTAAAACTGTGTTCTCTATAGGAATGAAATGTGATCTCTTACCTTACATGAACATTTTTTTTATCGTGTTTAAAAACAAGATGCGTAGGAAGATATTTGATCCAAAAAGGTATAAGGCTATTAGAGGCTATTAGGTTACATAATGATGAGTTACATAACCTGTACTCTTCACAAGACATTGTTAGTATAATCTAGTCTCGTATATTACGGTGGGCAGGACATGTAGCGTGATTGGGAGAATCTAGAACCGTGTTTAGGGTATTGACTGGTAAACCCAATGGGAAGAGACCATTGAGAGTACCTAGACGCAGATGAGAGAATAACATTAGAATGGACCTGAAAGTGTTAGAGTGTAATGAGGTGGACTGGATAGAACTAGCTCGAGCTAGAGCTATATGGCATACTTTAGTAAGTGCGGCAATGAATTTCGGGTTTCTAATGCCATAGATTAGGTAAGTTTATATTCACTGATATATAGAAACAATAGTATGATAGAAATATGTTGGCTACGCACAAAAGGCTATAAATATAGTATTTGATCATTGTTTTTACTATGAACCTGAGACCACATCAGTCTGAAAAGCCTCACTCTTCCACAGATCTCACACCACGTCAAGAATAAATAGTCGGACCTACTCAAGATTCGAACCAAATTCTCTCTAAACAACACCATTTTAGTGATCTCTCATCCAGGGCTGAAGATAACAAACAATACAATAAATCATCTTGGGAATCTATGGTGTCACCCGTAAATTATTGACTTACCTTTGGAGCGTCCCGCTGTGTGTTCCTAGCGCCGTCGAACCACTGCGCTGCTGTCGGTAATGTGGACAGCACGTGTATCGGCAGCTACTGAACTTTGTTAGCAGCCACTACTCTTTCTCTCTTTCTATTTAGATGTATAGTTTTCTCTCTATCTCTTTAGATTTATAGGTGTACTGTCATCCACCGCACTCGCGACTACTCGTGGCAGAGGCGAGTCTCGAACTGGTGACGGCGTCTCACGACTTGTTCTCTTCTTGTCATCCTATACTCCTCTTCCCCTCCTCCTTTCCCACTCCGTGGACGAGGAGGGGGGGAGGAGTCGGTAGAGAAGATAGGAGAGGAAGAGAGCAGCAGTACCTAAGTCAACATATAACTGGACAAAAAAAAAGTTTTAGAATAAGGTGATATTAGACTTAGACCAGTGGCGTCGTTAGAATAACAGCTCTGGAGGGCTTTCATTAAAATTGTTTTATAATTATTTATAGCCTATTAATTTAACATGTATTCATCTACCATATTTGTACAGTCTATACATATTTAATATAAAAAACTTAAGTACTACCTCTTTTCTTGACAATGTACCACCAGAAAGCAATGAAACATTTTTTTGTTCCAGTTTATCCGATTGTCAAGATATATAATATTTAATAACACAATATAATATGATCTTGGGATTTAATACGTTTCTATAAAGTCAAAATTAAGACTTTCCTGGTTTTTAAAACAACAAGTTTTTAAATCTTTTATAAACATTGTAAGTAAATATAGGAAAACCTAAACATATTTTTAGAATATGAAGCTTCAAGTAGTCACTCCCTCTTTAAAAGACCTAACGATGGCTTAAACTTATGAAACTAGGCTCACTATTTACAAAATATAGTCGAATCACAATGTGAATAATCTTTTACACTTTTATGGCATGCAAAAATTAAGGTAAAGGTGCCAACAATGACTAAATATATTTGTAAGTACTGTCAAGATTGCTACTCTCTCATTTTTCAAAGAAAGGACCTTTACAAAAATATTAACATATTAGTTTGTGACCAAAATGTTGATATTTTATTAGTGTTATTCTATATGTATTGATATTATCTATCAAAAGTGACAACTTCAGATCACATGAGGTGACGTACAAATACCTGAGAATAGATATGTAACTTTTCTAGCTGTTTTCTTATGATAATAGGATTTTATCTATGATGACAATTTTTTTTAGTAAAAAAGCAAGACATAAATATACTAAAAATGAATTTGTATATGTACTGTACATTTAAAAAAAGGAGATATAGAGTAAATAGAAGACAAATAATAAAGAAAGAACAAAATATTTTAAACACAAAACTGTGTATTTAAACTCCCGTTTCGTTGCTAATTCAAGGAAACACTGAATTACAGCAAGTCAAATAATACTTAAAAAAAAATGTTTCATTGTAAATTTCAAGGAACAAATATAATATATTTATTAATTTAAGATTATTTCTTAAAACACTCATTACCTGCATTTCATGTTGTTTAGATAATTCTATATTAGTTTTTAGCTACCTTACGATCTAACATTATCTTAGTATTTTTTTAAATTTAAACATCCAACCTTAATATGTGTTTATTTGTAATTTTACATACTATCTTTATAAATTAACTCAATGTGGATTTGATTAACTACATCCCGTTGAATGTATATTATTTTGTGTGGTTTCCATTAAAGAGCTATAAATATCATGGAGATCTTGTTCACAGTAAAGAAAGTATTATCTAGGCCTAGATTTTCAAATTTGAAATAATTGTCTTGCCATATTTGAACACTGTTAACAAAAGTGCATGTAAGTTATTCCTACTATTATCTATTAAAAGGATACATTCAAACAAATGCTACTCGTTCCATAAGGAATGTTTAATAACGAATAACAAACATTATTGTAAGTTTTTGTTTGTTAACAACACAACAACGTGACTAATCGACACACAGACTATGAAAGTATTAAAGTCTATATTCTAATGGAATACGAAGTTTTCCCCTTTTCCTATTATAAAATAGTGTCTAAAGAAAATTTATTTACACTTACTTGAGCTTTGATGATATTATTGTCTTGTATTGTCGTGAATGTAGGATTTTTTTATCTACAGTATTTCTGAATGAATTGAAGAACTAAAGTGATTCGGCAGACGGACGATTCCAAATCAGATTTTTGAAGGGGTGGTTTGAAGTTAGGTTTGGTCGCAATAGTGTTGACTTTACTGGATTACTTCAATATAAATATATTTTATGGAATATTATTAAAACATTGAAGGTTAAAGTTTTTAGCTTTGTTGGGAATGCGTGTTGATCGTATTTAGTCTGCTATCTTTAGTTTTGTGTTAAGTATGTATCTCTTTGGTTTTTAAGATAATCACTTGTTTCATTTGTTTTATACGTAAAGTGCTTCATTTGTTTAGTTTTATACGTGATAGCTGTTCTCTTTGCCTGTGCAATTTAAGACATGAGATTAAATGTTTTTATTAATTATGCATTTTAAATATTATATTCCTATTAAAGGGATTACATTTTAACTATGAAGATTATTTTCCAATTTATTATTTAAGTACTTGTAATAATTATCCAGTAGTATTTTAAAGCCATATTTTTATCGGGTGAATAAGGTGTAGAGGAGTAAGATGCCTCAGCGGTAGAGATGCCCTGCCCCCAGATTTAAGAAATGAAAGGTGATAATATTTCTATCTACATTTGTTGGTTGACCTTGAAGATGTTCTCAACGGATTAATCGATGTTTTCCCATTTATTGCGGTTCGTTCATTGTTAGTAGAGATACCCGCCTCAGTGGCGTAGTTGGCTAACGCGCTTGTAGTGTTGAGCTCGACTGCTGAGGACGGGGAGATCGAGGTTCGAATCTCGGTCGGGTAAACTGGGGGTGGTTTTTCCTAAATGGTTTTCCACTCTCCCTCCACGCAAATGCGGGTTCACTTCCTCTAATTCAACCTTCCCAATTCCTAATCTATTAGCGTAATTAGTACTTAAAGTGCATAACCCGAACGGGTAGTAAGACGCGGTGCTAAATATTATTATTATTATTATTATTAGTAGTAGTAGTAGTAGTAGTAGTAGTAGTAGTAGTAGTAGTAGTAGTAGTAGAGATGATTATTTGTTGCGTGACTCGTTCTGGGCAAGTGTATCAAAAACGTATCCCCTGCTTTTGGCGATGCCGCGGTTAAGCCACAAACCAGATAATCCACCCGCGCATAATCGGCAGTCTACTTTATTTTTTGGCGAATGTATTTCTTTGTCTGTGTGTTTAAAAATAATAAATCTCCTTTATTTTAGTAGATTGTAGAAAAATGGAGTAGTCCAAAGAGAATCATTAAACCTCATTGATCTTTATAAACACCGTTGCGTAATTTTGAATCCTAAGAATCCTGTACACTTTAATAATATCAAAAACAAGATTCGTGGGAGGGTATTGGGGTTGAAATTAACAGAGATGTCAATGAACGAAAAAAAAAATATGGAAAGTTGGTTGGCTGCACTCAAAAGGGAAACAAATAAAATTTTAATTACAAATCTGTACATATTTCTACCATGATATAATCTTGTCATCCGCCATTGACAGAGTTTTTGCCTTTTTTTTTTTTAGCTTTGGTAGCAATGGATAGATATAATTATATGCAGTCGTTGATACTTGTTCATGCGTACTCATTGCACTACCGATATTGAAGCACAACTGAGATAGATGGAAAAAAACTACGAGGTTATCTACCAGCCACTGGAAAACGTTGTGAACATGTTTTATTCAAGTTTAAACACTCCATCTACATCTAACAAAACGAATATGTTCTTTGTAAATGTTCGAGAACATGTTCTGTTCTGTGTTCTAGACTTGAACCGGCTTTACATTCTTGAGGGCAACGCAGCATCTCTTAGTGATATATTAATGTGCGTATCAAGGTTACATTACTACACCAAATCTATCGTTAAGTTGGTTGAAACTTAGCATAATTTCGTATAGTTAATAATAGGATGAACCACCGAGATCCAAAATTGGCCATTGAGGACTAGAATTTGTCGAATGGTTCTATTTAAATCTATTTCAATTGGAAAACATAAAGCGGTTCAAGTACCTGGGAAGTTTGTTGACAAAGAATACCTACCACACCAAGGAAATTAGGTCTAGGATCACCATGGACAAGGAATCTTTCAACAAGTAAAGGTTACTGCTGACCAGCAATTAGGGCTTAGAATTGAGGAATAAACTGATGAAATGTTACATTTGGAGCGTCGCGCTGTATGAAGCAGAAAATTAGACTCTTAGAAAAATAGAAAAGAAATACTTGGTTAGCTTTGAAATGTAGTGCTGGAAAAAACTTGAGAGGATCGGGTGAACCTAACAGGATGACAAATGAAGCAGTCCTACGAAGAGTGGGTGGGAAGATAACCTTTTTAGTATGCGATTCTTTGGTACAAAGCAAACTGGATCGGGAACATCTTTAGGAGGAACTATCGTCTGCATGACATCTATAAAGGAAAGGTTGAGGGAGCGAGTAGATTAGGAATAAGCAGTATTCAAATATCAGATGACTTAAAGGAAAGATAAAAATTCTGAGAGCTCAAGGGAGAGGCAGAGGACAGGGTGCATTGGCGATCTAAATTCATTGACAAAAGGAATAGACCTATCGTAAGACAGAACACATAATAGTAATAATAATAATAGCCACCTTAAAGTGAAAATGTGTGTATACATATGCTCCATTTATCATGGTAGATTGTAAACAATATATTTATGAATGCACAATAAAGATAAAAATAAATAATCTTGAAATACACTCCACCCTTTGTAATTATTTCCGCCAAGAGCAGCAAGCAGCATACAAATATTAAGGTGGGAGTGTGGGAACGTAAGGCAAGATCAGTATTTTTGCAGTTTTTATAAANTAAACCAAATAAAATATTGATTCATTAGAAACATAAAGCTTAATCTTATTTAAATGACAATATCAACAGTCGTTGAATATCTGTCATGAGAATAGCGGCATTAGATTAGAAACCTTTTAAATGAAGAGAAAATTTGTCATTACATTCCAGAACATCCTTGACAGATTTGAACAAACTGTTGAATTCTTCATATGAAGAAAATTATTTAACTCTAAATTTATACTGAATAATTATTTGAGTTCTTTTGAATAACATTTTTTTAATATAAAAACTGCAAAAATATTGCCCCTAACTCACGTTACCCACACTCCCACCTTAATATGAACTATGCACATAAAAATATTTATAGTTAAATACATACAGTATATTATCTGTATAAAATAACTCACATAATAAACATAGTACTATTGTTAAGTTTATAGTTTTGATGAGCAGAATTGGAAGGTCAAATGGTGCACCGAAAATTGTTTTCAGTGAGCAAATACATATAAAAATATCAACTAGTTTGTACGCGTTGGACATCGGCATGATTATTAAAGCATTATGATTGAAACATTGTCCAACCTCAGCCAAGAGACTTAAGTTCGAATCCCACCAAGAATGTAAATGGTCTTTGCGTGGGGTGAAAGTATAAATAAGAATAATTACTTATTGTTTATCATAATAGCGCTTAAAAGAGATGTATTTCTTTTGGGGTTTGGAAATACTCATTATCCTCCTCGTCTTACTAACCATTCGGTCTAGCTTCATATTTGCACCACTGGGGTAGAAGTGAGGAAGGTATAAACGAGAGGAAGTATACCCAAAATTGCGTGGAAGGAGAGTGGGAAAATATTTAGTAAAAGCCACTTCAGTACACCGAACCAGGATTTGAAACTAAGCCTTTCCATCACTGACTCTTTTATACGCGTGTCCATTTGTATGTATTTAAATGCTTAGCAAATGATATGTTATGTAATATAGGTGACCTGGTGGTCTAGGGGGTAAGGTGTCAGATTTCTGTGCAGGCGGCCGGGGTTCGATCCTTGGTACCGGCACAGATTTATCTGATGTCCAAACCCTTCCTTCCCCTCTGACAAGACATCTTGTGAATGTGGGGAATGCCAGGCTTGCACCGTGGTTCGGATTCCACGTTAAACTGTAGGTCCTCCATTTCATCTCACAATCACCCTACCATTACACATTAGCGTAAGTGCGTATAACCCGAACGGGTAGTAAGACGCGGTGCTAATAATAATAATAATAATAATAATAATAATAATAATAATAATAATAATAATAATAATAATAATAATAATAATAATAATAATATGTAATATAATGTTATATGGCTCCTAATTTTTTAATCAGCTCATAACGACGATACATGCCTAACTTGTCTACTAAGTTCGGAGAAGAGAACTAATTTTTGAAGAGTACTGTACCATCAACTCCTCTCTTCAGTAAATTCTCATATAATGTATTCATGAAACTAAGAGGTATTTCCGGCGCGTGGGTAGCAAACTTTACCACATCCTTGCAACATGATGCTAAACCCCAAACAAAATCAATGAGTGGTTTACCAGCTATGGTATTAGCAAAATTACTTTATTCACCGTGTCAGGCAACAACAAAAACGTCTCAAAATTACATATCTGCTCGTGGAAATAACGTTTTCGTGATGTTTATCTTTTTCATTCATCCGACTTTAAATGAATCATTATTTGGGTAGGTAATATTCAATCAAACGTTCACAGTTTCGTATACGTATATGGATACATGTTTATATTTGTATGTTTCATTGGAGTTGCAGTGGGGTTGGGGGGTGGAAGGAGGGTATTTCGGGGTCTACGAACCCTTACACACGTTAGAAATAATGTGTTTTGAATGCATTTTGCCATGCCAAGCTTATTTGGTTTATTTATTTCATATTTTCCTTCTATTGGTTGAGAAAAAAGATAGATTTCTAAATTCTTAATAGTATTTTTAATAGTATTTCTTAATAGTATTTATTCTTTACTCTCATTATCATCAATTTCTTAAGATCATATTCGATGAGCGAGTGATCTAAGGCAAAGCGTCATTATCACAATATAATAGATTGCCAATTATGTGTAGATCGGAATTTGAATCCCTGTTAGGGTGACTTTTTTTAAATAGCTTTCCACTCTCCTCCTACGCAAATATGACTAGACATCTTCTAAATTCAACCTTTATCATCCTTAGCACACTATCTTAATTAGTACATAAGTGTATTACGCAATCAATAAAGCTAACTAAAAAAATAATTCTAGCAGCTCTTTATCCTATTTGGTCCTCTAATTGCCTACTTCATTCGGTCTTTGTAGCTGTTTAGGTTTGGGACGCCAAAAAGTTTTTAAAATAATAATAATAATAATAAGTACTAATAACAAATATAATAATATTTAACACAATCGCTTGAGATCAGTTTGTATTTTTATCAAATAAAAGTGGACCCATATTTCATTTACAGAAAAATATATAATTTAGATAAAACACCCCTGTCCTACCCCCATAAAATATCCCATCTACGCCACTGGGCTGTGTGTTTATATTTAATTTTTACATTGTCATACTAAGGGGCTTAAGGTGGGGATGTAGGGAATGTGAGAAAAGATTAGCGTTTTACGGTTTTTATTACAAAATCTTTTTGGTCTGAATAAATAAAATATCGTTCCAGTATAAACAAAGAGTTTAATTCTCTTCAAATGTTGATATCAACAGTTGTTGAATATCTGTCATGAGCATATCGGCATTAGTTGACGAATTTTAAAATTAAGAGAAAAACTTTTCATTATATTTCAGGACATTCTTTACATATAATCAAGAAATGTTGAGGTCACCATGTGAATTATTTTAAACTCTTTGTTTTTGCTGGAAGAATATTTAAATTATCTTGGTAAAAAAAGTTTTGATAAAATAAACTGCAAAAATACTTTACCTTTTCTTACTTTAATCTGGTCTTATCGTTTGAGAGTCAGGGTAATTTAATTTAATTTAGCACCACGTCATACCACCCGTTCGGGTTATACGCTTAAGTACTAATTACGCTAATGGATTAGGAATTGGGATGGTTGAATCCAGGGGAAGTGTACCCGCATTTTCGTAGGGATAGTGGAAAACCACTTAGGAAAAACCATCACCAGTTCACCCGACCAAGATTCGAACCTCGCTCTACCCGTCCTCAGTTGTCTAGCTCAACACGACTAGCGCGTTAGCCAACTACGCCACCGAGGCGGGTATCAGGGTAATTAACCACTCTCCTAACGCTGCTTGTATTAATGTTTAGTTATGTATTCGCAACTTTTGACGGGGCATCAATTTACGTTTGATGATAAATTTTAACTATTAAGATATAACGGAATTAAAACTGCCTTATCATATTCATCTACACAAACTGACCAAAAAAACAAAAAACTATTAACTTCCTTAAAGTCTCAGCCCATAAAGTAAACGACTTTAACCATTTCCGGCAGTGGCATATATATTTTTATTATTTTTATTTTTGTGTTCTTACTAATATTGTATGTGTAAGGTTAGTTTAGCTCGACGCACGAATCAGAAATCGTTGAACAAATAAAAAGGAGTGACATGTGCAATAAAAGGGTCACGGTCAACACCCTGTCTCGTTTTATTGCGGCGGTATTATGGCCGACAAGGAACTTAGAACGGTCTTTCATAAGAACGTAGTGGAGACCTTAACTGACGTTGATGAAAAAGTTGTCTAAATCAAAATATTGGTTCTCGAATAGGCAATCTACAGCAAAATTTTCATAGGAAGAGCCTTATCTGACCCCTGGAAAAGCTATTAGATCTACTTTTACGTATTCATGTGTCAAGTCATAATTTTCGCAGGTGTCACTTTTGGTAGATATTACCAATACTTATCAAATAACACTAAGTATCTAGTAATTTTTTTCAATGTTGACCACAAGAAATAATGTTTGTGTGTGTGTGCTTTACAAAAAAGCCCTTCATATGAAAATTGCTCTATATATTCTTAAACATCCGATTTATTTATAGTTTGTTTAGTTTTCCACCTCACCGTGTCTTAATACCCGTTCTTGCTATACCAATTTTAACTACCCTAATGGGTTATGATTAGGGAGTGTAGAGTTAAGAGGGATCATATCCGGATTTGCCTGGACGAAAAGTGGGAAACCAATCAGGGAAAAAAAACCTCTAGTCCATCCGGCTGGGACTCAAAGCCCAACGTCCCCGTTCATTTATAAACCAGAATAAATGATCCGAATGTTTGGTCCATGTGTCCACCAATACGGGTGTCACTTATATCAAACTCAACTTCAATCAAAACTCGCTTTGGTGGACGCATGGTCTAAAGCGTCACTCTCGCAATAAACTCGACTGCCGATGATGGGGAGAATGAGGTTCAAATCTCGGTTGGGTCTACCGAGGGTGGCTTTTACAAAATGATTTTTCCCTTTCTCTCCACTCAAATGGTGATAAACTTCCTCTAAAATAATATTTTCCTCAGCCCTAGCATATTAACGTGATTAATACAAATGCGTATAACCCGAACACTTATTAAGAGCAGTGATAAAATAAGTAGTACGGGGCGGTGTTATAAAATACTACTAGGCTGATTTTTACACAAGGGTTATTATAATGGAATAGTCTGACCTGGTGGTCTAGGGGTAAGGTGTCGGACCTCTATGCTGGAGGTCCGGGGTTCAATCCTGTCCCGGAACATATTTATCTGACTTCCAAACCCTTCCTTCACCTCTGATAAGACGTGTATTAATCACAACTTGTGAACGTGTGGAATGTCAGGCCTCCACCGGTTCGGATCCCACGTTAAACTGTAGGTCCTTCATTTCATCTCACAATCACCCTACCATTACACATTAGCGTAAGTGCGTACAACCTGAACGAGTAGTAAGACGCGTTGCTAATAATAATAATAATAATAGTAATAATAATATTAAAATGGATTCAGCTATTATTTGGGCTAAATAGTGTAGTTAGAGAAAGAGCCCCCACTTTAGCATGGATAAGCGATAAATAATTATGTGTAAGAAATCCCACCTCCCCTGACCGCCATCATTCAGCTAAGATTTGATCCTTGACCTTCAGTTGTCACAGACAATCTAAAGTATTTTGAGACCGACTAATTAGACAGCATAGCCAACAGTGAGGTTGAATTCTATCGTTAATAGGGAACTAACTATCGCGGTACGGCGCGTATATTATCTCTGATTCAATCCTTGGAGTAGTTTAGTTTAAAATGGATTATTAACAATTACCTTTACGGTCGTCCCTTCAAACTTATTCAGGATGTCTGTTTCTTAAATGATTTTCCACCCTCCTTTAATGCGAATAAGCTCAAATTTTCTCTACATTATATATTTCTCATTCCTAACCAATTAGTGTAATAAATTCGGATATCCCAGATGGATATTAATTATATTAAAATTTTAAAACATACTATTACTTTTTTTTTTCAAAACTGTTCTTTTAACACTAGTAGCTTTGTGAATAGTAGACCTCGCTCCCCACATTTTTTTTTCTAAAGTTCATCATGTTAAGAATTATATCATTTTTGTATCGTTACTATGGTCTTAACATTTCTCTTTGGATTTCAAGATTATATACCTCCTGTACTTGAAGTTGATATTCCTACTTGGATTTCTCTTTGGATTTCAAGATTAAATATCTGCTATAATTTTTTCTGTAATTTAAAGTTGATGTCCCTACTTTAATTTCTCTTTTGGATTTCAAGATTAAATATCTCTTATAATTTTCTTGGGATTTGAGGTTAATATTTATCCTTGGAGATAAAATTATACAGAAAACAAATTAATACAATATTCAATAGCACATTATATCCATGGATAATAACCGTTGTTTACGCGGTAAGACGTCAACCTCACAATATAACTATGTCCAAATTAAAAATAATACCCCTTACTCAATTGAATGCTTAGAATTTTAAATTCAAATCACTTGAGGCGAGTTTAAATAAACTAATAAACTGAGTGATCACCATATTGAAACGTATAGCCAGTTTGAAAAAACATGTACGGATACATACCTTGTTCGGTATAGTTTCAAAGAATGTCCTTGCTAAATTTTGCTAAAATTAGTCCACTCATTTTACAATTATCGTAGAACACAGACCCGGACAAACAGACGAATTACCAAATGCTCAAGTTAAAACAGAATCTCACTACTCTCAGTTCAATTATGTCTCCACATAATGAGAGACGAGGCAGCAAAAATTTTACAGAATGAGTTATTTTTGTTTGAATTTCTTCTAATGTAGCATCATAACTAGAAACCCTATTACCCGCTTCAGTGGCCAAATGGCCTAAAGGGTCACTCTCATGTTATACTGGTCTGCTGATGATGAGTTCAGGGTTTGAATCCACTGAGGGTGGGTTTTCCTAAATTGTTTCCCCACTCACCTTTCCATAAAGTTCTGGTAGAATACCTCTAAGATACGGGCTTCCTAATCCCTACCCCATTAGATTAATTATCATCAGGGCCCGGATTTTGATGAAATTACATCTGTTTTCCTTATTCTTCACATACAATGCTCACAAGTACATAAACTCTTTTCATGATCACCTGGTTGTCGAAATATAAGATTTGTAGGTAATTTTTTGTCATTTTGGAACTTTAGTTCATATTTTATTGGTTTGCGCCTTTTTAGAGTCATTTTTAAGCATTTTAAAGCCATTTTAAGGCATACATGTTTTTATTATTATTATTATTATTATTATTATTATTATTATTATTATTATTATTATTATTAGCACCGCGTCTTACTACCCGTTCGGGTAAACGCACTTACGCTAATTTGTAATGGTAGGGTGATTGTGAGATGATATGGAGGACCTACAGTTTAACGTGGAATCCGAACTACGGTGGAGGCCTGGCATTCCCCACATTCATAAACATGTTGAATAAGTATATTTTTAATACTATCGATATTTTATAAATTCATAAATATTTTCAATATACATTTGTCGGAATGAGAAGATAATGTAAGCAATGAGCTTTGTATCCTCTTTGCTTGTCTGCTTGTAAAACACACATTCCTGGTGAGAAGCTGCAACTATGTTTGAGATGGTTGCGTTGGGAAGGGGCAGATATTACTTCTGAAGCACATATTTGAAAACTAATATTATATTTAGCGGAATGCGCGCGTATAGTTCGTTAAAGGCTTTTAATTAAAAATGTTTATTTCAATTTATTGGTGTAAAGCACTTGTTTGATTTATTCATGTGCATTTATTACTCTTTGTTCATATCGTTAGGGATTTTTTTTTATAAATTGAAGTCGATTTTTAAGATTGTAATTTTATAGCTCATTATTTGATGATATTTAGGTCAACAATGTCCGAGCCCTTATTATAATATATGTGTATAGCCTGAGACGCTATGATGATACAAACCCTATTGTCGAGTTATCATAAATACGATAGTGTGCAGCCACTATTTATCGATGTTACGCTAACAGTTAGGCCCATCTAGTCTGGAGGAATAAATAAATGAAGTTAAGTGCTAGTGCGCTTGTGCCACTTTCTCCGCGTAGGTAAATATGGCACCATCATCGAGAATATAACTTCCTTATCCAAGGTACACACTGTTGATTGGTGATATAGGTGAAGGTTGATGGTCTGTGATTGGTGTTTAAAAGGCACCCGTTGGAAAGTGCGAGTGATCGGTGGAGGGGTCGTGAATTCACGACAGATAGCGAACCTTGACGAGGGGAGGGGAGGGATAACTGAACCAATAAACAACTAACCAAGTGGATGATTGAACATGTGGGTAATCGAATAGGTGAGTGACTGAACAAGCGAGCCACTGAACAGTCGAACAGCTGAACAAATAGACAAGTGAATTGCTGCAAAATTGACCTGAAGAACAACTGAACAACTTACTTCGGTAGCCATGTGGTCTAGGGCGCTAGTCTCGCAATAAACTGGCTGCCAATGACGGGAAGATTGGGGCTCTAATCTGATCGGGTGCACTGAGGGTGGTTTTTCCTAAATTATTTTCCACTCGTCCTCTACGCAAATTCGGGTGCACAATCTCTAACACATCAGAGTCATTATTAGTACATAGGCGTATAACCCTAACGGGTAGTAAGATGGAGTGCTAAAAAAAACCTGAACAAATATACAACCGAACATGTGACCCGCCTCGGTGACGTAGTTCGCTAACGCGCTAGTCGTGTTGAGTTTGACTGCTGAGGATAGGGAGATCGATATTCGAATCTCAGTTGGGTGAACTGGGGGTGGTTTTTCCTAAATGGTTTTCCACTATCCCTCCACGCAAATGCGGGTTCACTTAATCTAAATTCAACCTTCCCAATTCCTAATCCATTAGCGTAATTAATACTTAAGCGTATAACCCGAACGGGTAGGAAGACGCGGTGCTAAATAAAAATAAAAAACTGAACATATGGACACTTTAACAGGTGAGCAACTGGATAGATGGACAACTAAACAGGCACCCGCTTAGGGGTCGAATGCTTCAAGTTGCCCCTTTCACAATGGACTGAACTGACGATGACAGGTAAATCGGGATTCAAATTTGAATAGGGTGTAATGAGGATAATTTTTGACTAAATCTTTTTTAACTCTCCCGCCACGCCAATTCGGCTACATTTCCTCTTAATTAAACCTTAATAATCCCTAACACATTAATGTAGTTAGGTCATATGTATATAATTAAAACGTCTAGTAAGACGTGGGGACAAAAAAAATCAAAAAATCTAAAAGGGTATACAACTAAACAGTTGGACAAATTTAATGTGAGCAAACGTACAAGAGAGAAAATGATTGGATATGGTGGACAATTTAAAAGAGGGACGACTAAACGGGTGGACGATTTAAAGGGTTGACTACTGAACAGGTGGATAATTTTAACAAGTGTATAACTGAATAGGCGGCCAATTGACCCCACGGATAACTGAATGTATGGGCATTCAAACAAGGGGACAAATAAACAGCACTGTGGGATCCCATAAATAATTCCTATATCTGTGAATAATTGTAATAATTGTAATAATTGTAACAAATTCGGCCCCACCAATCCTTTAGCAGTGCTCTACTATTTCGGCTTTAACCATAGCACTAATTTGGTCCCATAGACCGTATGAGTTTAGCCCCCTGAATCAACCAAAAAATGTCCATCTAATTTGGTATGGACTTGAGAATCATTTTGTACCTTATATTGGTTATGTTAGGCTTCACAACAATATAACCTGCCTTCACAATCACTATTAACAGGGCCGAGTTCGTATGCAGTTCTTGTAACAGCAAAGGTGACCTGGTGGTTTAGTGGTAAGGTGTCAGACTTCTGTGCTGGCGGCCGGGGTTCAATCCTCGTTCCCGACACAGATTTATCTGATTTACAAACCCTTCCTTCACCTCTGACAAGACATCTTGTGAATGTGGGGAATGCCAGGCCTCCACCGTGGTTCGGATTCCACGTTAAACTGTAGGTCCTTCATTTCATCTCATAATCACCTTACCATTACACATTAGCGTAAGTGCGTATAACCCGAACGGGTAGTAAGACGCGGTGCTAATAATAATAATAATAATAATAATTGTAACAGCAACATTTTAAAAATATATACATTTAAAAAAATACCTAATATTGAATAATGTTTTAGGCTAATGAACAATAAAAACACCAACATAAATTCTTATGGAATATATTTTCCAGTCTCACTTGTAACTGACCACTCTCTAGAAATTTCGAACGTCTATCATGAATGATAATGAATTCCCAAGTCATATTTTTAAACATCCAATTTTTTTTTCTAGTAAGTAGTTTGGTTCTATTCTAGAGGGAAATGTAAGCGTGTTTGAATCTCCCTAAAGGGTATTTACTCTCTTGTATGCAAACTTTATTTTATATAATTGGAAAATTATTCAATGTAAAACGATCCATTTAAATTGATTAATATTATGTCTACAAATGTGTTTATGATAATTTTCTTTGCATGCGTTCATTTTCATGTCTTAACTTTGAGATAAAATGTTTTATATATATATATATATATTTAAATATATACAACAATTTTTATATATTTTTTATTTAAAAATGTAGGCGGGTACATTACAGGACTTAAATTTCTAATGTTAGGAGATACGATTACATTACTGGAATAGTTTAGTGACAACTATCTTGTGTACCCGTTCTTCGCACGGGGAATAGTAACCAAGTCTTAAATTACGTTTAGATATTAATACCTTATTGGTTTAAATTTTCATAAAAAAACGTAGGCTGACTAGTATACAATGTCAAAATAGAGATATAACCTTAACATGTTTTAAAGCTGACACTTATTTTGAAAATTAAGCTATAACTTTTCTATACACAATACTTTGAATTCTTGGTGTTGGCGACAATAAAAGAGAAATGATCTAATTCAAAAGTATTTTAGCCGTTTTTTTTACCACGTCTACCCCGTTTAACCTATCTATCCCGTTTATCGTATTTACCCCGTTTACCCTTATTACCCAGTTGACCCTTTTTTTTTTTGCACTTCTGACATCTTTTTGAACTTTTTACCCTGTTTACCCTAAAGTTATACCATTTTCGCCCTCTTTTCTCTTATTGCCCTATTTAACATGTTTTACCCCGTTTACCCTTTTTTACCTTTGACCCTCTTTTTTTGCACTTCTGACATCTTTTTGAACTTTTTACCCTGTTTAACCTAAAATTATACCATTTTCGACCTCTTTTCTCTTATTGCCCTCTTTAACATGTTTTACCTCTCTTAGCCTTTTAACCCTCTTAACCCTTTCTACCCCTTTACGCTTTTTATTCTGTTAACCATTTATTTACCCTTTTTTACACCTGTTCATATTAATTACCCGGCTTAGACCTTGAGAAATATTTCAGGGTAAAAAGAGCAAGGTTTCTATTTTAAATTTCAGACCTCTGCGTGCGATAGGTGTTGCACAACGCCCATGAAAGACGTACAGAAACAAAAACTCTTCATTTTATTAATATATATTTTGAAAATACCATATTAATTTGAAATATAGGCCTATTTATATTTGTGGGATCTAGAGTGCATTTGAATCATTTAAAATTTTTTGGGGTTCTTTTTGAATAATCTATCAATAATTTAATGTGGGTGGTAATAATTAATTAATAATGGGAACTATATTGATTTTTAGTAAATTGTTCGCTATATTTTAAAGTGCCACACAATATTGTGTTACTTAAATTGTTCCTACTAAGGGAACTAAATGATGAGAATGTTTATAATTTAAAAAAAAAGGATTAGTTTCTACGTTCATATAAACTCTGTATTACATTAAACGTTATTAAAGTTAAATTCTTGTAATTTAAAAATAAATAAATGTAACAACCATATTTTCCTGTAGATTATTGTATATAGCTAATCAAATAATGATTTATAAGAATCCTAAATTGTTGGCACATCACGTGATCCAGAACACGGACTCTCCAGAGCTCGTTCTGAGTTTGCTCAAGTAGCGTATACATCAAAGGGAATAATTCAGTCTGTAAATCGTATGCTAATATGTTCTGTGTTTATAAAGTGCACGTTAATATTTCTCTAGATGCATCTATAAAGTTACCTTCTAGACATTTGTAGCCCATATATAAAGGTATCAGATAGCCCCATATACGTTCAAGGATAACTAAAGATGCTGACCATTTGATTATATCTCGCCTACTTATCTTATAGTCTGGGCTTCATATTACATCCGGGTGCACTGGGAGGGGTTTTACTAACGTATGGTTTCAATTTATCTCTTTTATTTTGAGTTGTGGATCTTACTTTGTACCTTTTTTTAAATCTATAAACAAGCAACACTCTTTGAAATCTTTATAACTTGTCAATTCTCCTTATTTTATGATGAACAAACACTTATATTTGAAGACATCTTGAAAAGGGGACGTTTGCTTACTTACTGCTTTTTAAGGGCGTTCGAGAGGCTAGCAGGGATTCTGCGAGCCCGTGTCCGGGGTTCCATGAGAATTTGCAAAAGATTGCTTTTTTTTTCTTTTAGCATCGCGTCTTACTACCCGTCTGGCTTGTACGCTCTGTTATAGCTACGCTAATGGTTTTAAGGATTAGGAAGGTTATATTTATGGGAAGTGTACCCACATTTGCGTGGGGTAGTGTGGAATTTTTTTATTCAACCTTAAATACATCCAACTGAGATTTGAACCTAGATCTCCCCGTCCTCGGCAGTCTATTTTACTACAAGAGTAGCGGTTTATAGGCTCTTTACACGATAAGGCAGACTGTCAGTATTAATAAAATAATAATTAATACTGACAGTCTGAGTTATAGTATAGGGGCAATACTGATATGGTCGGACTGACTAAAATATTGATGTGATCTGAATATTCTGGGGGAGACTGACACAAAAAATAATGATACACGAAGACTGACCGTGTACGGTCTCGTAAATACTGATGCATACTGACAGTCAGATTGTCAGTCTTAGTACCGACAGTCTGAATTATCGTGTAGGGGCCCTTTAAGAACAATAGACCACCGAAGCGGGTCTTGATTTTTATTGGTTTGTCCATAATTTTTTGGACAATGTTAAGAGAACGCTTGTATCTGAAGAAGATGAAAAGAAGCGTGCCGATAATGATGTTAAAAGTGAACTTAGTAAGAATATTGATAAACCAAGTTCAAGTACCGAAGGAAAGTAGTTAGTAAATATAAATAGGCAATAAATACTCTTGAAATGTTTTATACAGAAGTATAAGTGTGCTATTATTTTTCAAACATTTTGTAATTTACTCCTGTCGAACCTAAAATAGGTCAGCCAGGTTCCCCGCGATTCCATGACATATTTTAGGGGTTCCTCCAACCAAAAAAGGTTAGGAATCACTGTGTTAGACTAATTCTAATAATTTTCAATTGATAAAGTCTAGCCTACGCTTTATATGAGAGTATGACAGTTTTATTTTGCATATCAATATGTCGATATATTCTTATTTCGAGGGGAGTTTCATAAACTCATTTGTGATCTTTGAATGTGCGGGGAATGTTTAATTTAAATTTTGGACTAATTTTAATCTGAGTTAGTTAAATAAACCTTAAGAATTAATTATTATGAATTTAAAATATCATACATCTAATATATCTTAAAAAAATAATTAATAATTTGTCATTCACTTGTCAAATTGGAAGTGAAAACTGATATCGTTATCTCCGATTGCTTGGCTACTCTTAAAGAAAGATTAGTTATCTAATGTCCTCATAAACCGATGTTTACATTCATTTGTCTCAGCTAACACCTTCGCAGGCGATGTAATTAATAACGCTAACAATTTTTGTTGCTGATATCATCCCCTCTGGCACACCCTAATCGTGCAGATTCGACGTTTCGAGATATTGGTATCACTCTTTCCTTTATGTCTATAATTACAACAAAAACTAATCACAAGTTAGCTGTCATCTGTAAGGTGATGATTAACGATGCAGGTCTGCTGTTTCATTAATCAGTTGGACTCCTCGGTGGGGGAGGAAGAGGAAGAAAGAGAAGAAGAGGAAAATGGAGGGGGCGGTCGTCGTTCTTCAGCTGTTTCGCTCGTTTCTTGTGGTAGTCATGTGCCTATATAATGACAATTCAATTAATAAGGATCTTGTCGGCAGGCGAGATCTTTGCCCCGGCGACAATTACACCCTGCGTCAGTTCTCCACAAGCTTGTGTTGGGAACCACGGTGGGTTAGCTCGGTGGTTGGAACCACGCCTAGATGAGTGTTTTGGAGAGCCTGATTCTGGTCTGAAAAGCTGGTTTTTGAACCCCAGATGGTTTCACATTTAGAACACTACTTTTTTATACATATATTTGCACACCACGTCTTACCACCCATCTGAGTTTTATAATTTAATTACACTAATGGAGTAGGGTTGAGGAAGGTAACACATTTTATAGAAGACTACACACTGATTTTTATTGGAAGAACAGTAAAGAAATTTCAAACATATTTCTTTGCGACCAAGAGAGATAATATGTAACTCTATTATTTGTGTTATTTTAAAGGTATTGATAACATCTATCAAAAGTAACAACTGCAGATAACATGACTTGATATATGAATATATTAAAATTGTTTTAGTAACTTTAGTATTTAAATTCTATTGTTATTCCTATCAAAATCATACTATAGCTCGCACTTGCGTGGATTGATCTTGACAAACTATTAACCAAACAAATACTCTTTGTACACCCTACCGGGATTTGAACCTTGACCTACACGTTACCAAAACACCAGACCAATTGAGCTTATTTATCACCACGTTTTCCGATGTAACATTGGAGCTATAAATATCCTCTGTACAACTGACTGTTGATATCTCACCTTGAGACACCATCTCCTCACCCTTTTCCACGAGTCTAGCTAAATTAATGTCCAGGGTCTTATGGTGTTGATTAGATCTTTATTGTATTATAATTAAATCGTAATAAACAATATCTTAGGCCGTCCTCATAGTCAAGGCTGCCTCACAGAGCGGGTGTAATAAACTATCGCCAGGGGTGCCGTACCGCCGATGATGTCTTAAAACAGGGATGTGCAAACCTAATTACAGGAGGGTCAAATAAAAAAAATATATTTGTCAGGTGAAATACTTGTATTCATTATTTGAGTTAATCGGGACGAGATAGTTCCAACCCTCATTTTCATATAGGCTGTGCTAATACCGCTATCTAGTGTCCAACGTACGAGAAAAAAAAAATATTAGCTCACTTGTTTCAGCAAAATACCAACATATAAGGAAAAATACCTAATTATCGTTTCCTTTTTTGTTTATCTGAATTTCAGAGAAATTATGGAAACAATTTTTTTTTTTTTACTAAATCAGTTATATTAAAGTAATAATGTATTTATAATTTCTTGAACTTAAATTAAAAACAAACCTAAAGTTAGTTGTTTGTTTTAAATAATTTTAGAAATATGTACTAAGAACGATGTTAGGGTTATAGTGCTCCTAATACCATCCCCTCTCTTTCAACCCCTACAAAAAGTCATGAAGCATGAACTAGCATACTCAAGTGATAGGTACTCTGTTTATTTAGTTATGTAAATATTAAAATAGATTCATAAAGCTATCCATCAAAACAAATCTTACAAATAAATGTTTTTATATTTCTGTTATAGCCGCAACATACAGTGTAACCCCACCAATGACACCCTGTGCACTGAACCCATTTCTCATCATGCTTGTCAATGGATAACCATTTATCACACACAAAACATTGAGCATCTTCATCAATTTCACTGTCTTCATCATCCGTTTCTACAAAACTCAGGTGGTCATCTTCGTCTTCTGATGATGACGAGGAAACCGTGCTCCGCTTATCACAACGTTTCTGTGGTCCTAGCTTACTCCTCTTTCCTCGCTTACCTCTCTGAGAAGTTGGTGGATTTGGTAGCTTAGTCCCTGATTTATTTTGTAATGCAAATTGTCTTTTCTCGCCCATCTCTCACTTCTTTTTTTTCATTGGTTTCTTTTCGAGCTCGAACATCCATTACTTTGTTTTTGTGTGGTGATCCTGACACAAGAACTGCAGCACCCTGGCGAGAAATCTGGTCAGCAGTTTTGTTATTTTGCATTGTTGGAACGGGATTTATTTCTGCTGGTAAAGTGAAAGGAGGGTCACCGTTGTTGTTCTTTTTTCCTGTAGATCTTCTGAAATGAAATCATGATCTTGGAAAACCTTTCTATTCATGGGAAACAAGACAGTTTTCCTGAATCCATTTACTGCTACTTCTACTGTAGCTGATTTCAGATAAGCTTTCCCCATTAGGTTAGCAATTTGATAGCTTAAATGTGGCTAGAACTTAGATATGAACACAAGATAAGCACTCAGTAATATTATAAATACGTTAAATAGATTAATTTAAAAAATATTTAGAATGAAATTTGAATGACTTTAGATTAAAATTTCTGGTTGATTTGTGCTTAAAATTATAACATAGTGTCATATAAAAAAATCAATAACATATATTAAAATAACATCGTCAAATAGTTAGTGAAAAATATAAGTTGACGACAAGTCTAAAATTACATAAACAACAATTTAAAATTACAATATTAACAACGACAGTTAAAAAATAAAGTCCAAGTTTACAATACAGTCCATGTGGATGAATAGTTAAATCCAAATTAAAAAACCCTTGTTTAATCACACCTCAAGTTATGACAACGGTAGTTTAAAATTCTTGTTGTAACAAATGGAACAAAATAATAATAATAATGTGAAGGTTGGGTAGTAGATCTAAGTCCAGTCTTGGTTATTTCCCGTTACTCCTTCTAGCAAAAAACAGCGTTTAGAAGAAAGCTGTTTTAGATGTTGCCGACATGTTTCGGTAATCTAAGTACCATAATCATGGCTACTGTAAAAAGAAATAGAAGAATTTAAGCGAGAAGTTAATTTTAAAGCAAAAAAACCTAATAACAATCAATAAAGTAAAAATTGTTTAAAAAAATTAAATTTAAGTGTACGAACAAGTTTACCAAAGTCGATGGGGTGTATGTAACACGACGTGTTGTTAACGACTGTGATGGTGTGGATGGAACAGACAGGTTATCGGTAAAAACAAAAGACTAACGAATAAACAATGAAGCATCATATAAATAATATGAGCACGGTTAACCCTCCTTAATAAAACTAGACCACAATAGGAGGTCCAAATGAATAACATCAAAAAGGGCAGAAAAAAGGGCAATAGGAGTGAGTTGCTGGAGTTCTTGTTTTGAATGTCTGACTATAAACATTCGAAACTCAGAGCAAGCAACTCACACCGGTTGCGGTAATGATATGTTGACGGTCGTTCTCAAATAAAATTTTATATATGTATATATGTACCCCCAAAGAAAAAAAATAAGAAAACACATATATGACCTATTCTTGACATTAAAGAAAACTGGAAGTTGCATTGTTGGTATTTATTCATAAATAACAAAATTAAATATATAAGTATAAGAATATGAATAAGTTTGAACAATATATAAAGATATTAATAAATCATAATGATAGTCGAACAATTAATACATGTTTAAATATACAATAAGTTGCGTAGGTCATGTGGCGTATCTTTTTTAGGCTAACAATTTCTGTGTTTACTTCAGATATCAGTAGCTACTATAATGTGGCCTCTCTCGATGGACGGTCCGCCGGGTTGAAATCGGCAGGTATAAAAAAACATTCGAGGTGTATATTATTCAGCTTAAGGTGAATACTGCTGAAATTATACAAAGGACACTGAAATTTATCTCGGTTAAAATCTTTATAAAACTTTTAAGGTAAGTTCCTTTTAGTGATTTGACGTTACACTTTTACAAGTGAAACAATCCTACAACATATTTGTTTTTTTGATTAGGATGGAGGAAATAATAAAAGTTTGGATGGTTGTTTCTGTATTTACATCACTGTTACTATCACTGGGGACAGCAACACCCTCAGGGGCGGAGAGTGGCTGTCAATTCTCATTGCCCAGGTCGGGCGCATAAAACGGTGTGGCGGAGGAAATGGTGCGAAAGCCTTGAGATCTGTATACTACTATATTATAGTGTGACCTTGGCTATGCAAATATGTATTAATTACTCCAGTAGAGTAGTAAAACCGATGGAAAGACCTAGACAAAGAAGGGAGGGTAACATTAAAACGGACATGAAAGAGATAGGGTGTCATTAGTTGGCCTATATGGAACTAACTCAAGATAGGGATAATTGGCGTAATTATGTAAGTACAGCAATTAAATTTATAGGTCCTAATGCCATAGAGTAAGTAAGTATATTAGTAATTAGGGTGGTTTAATTAGGAAGAAATTCCCTAGCATTTGCGTGGAGGAAGGCTATGAAACTATTTAGTAAAAAAAAAAACTTTCAGTATACCTGAAGGGGATTCAAACCCTGATCTCCCCGCAAAAGGCAGTCTAGTATATGGAAAGTGACACCTTAGAGTTAGCCCATTCTACCAGTGAATTGAGCTGGTAGACTACAGTAAAGGTACCAATATGCTTTAAATATTAAACTATTATAATTATATTATATACTATATCCTGTTTATGGTAGGAAGGAATGTCTGAAAGCCCTTTTCCTTTTCGGAATTAATATATTAGCACTAGCTTGTACATCGGGTAGGGTAAAGGACCTTATAGACCAGGGATTCCCAACCTTTTACACTTTAGGGCACACTTAGTCCAAAATAATAGTTTCACGGCACACTTGTATACAATTCTGTATCATACTATTAAATGTTTCTATTAAATTTAAATAAAAATTAAAATGATTAGTACTAAGATGCAGTTGACAATGCTCTCATCTACTTGCAGAGCAAATTGTCTGTTTACTTTCAGGTTTCTGAAATTAAGATTGGAGTTTAGGGGACGTGAAAAAAAGTTGTTTTTGCATTTTTTTATAGCAACACATTTTTGGTCAAAATAAATCAAATATTATTTCTTCATTAGAAAACATAGAGTTTAGTTTTCTTCCCATGGTGACCTCGACAGACAGTTCTTGAATATCTGTCAAAGGTGTCCTAGAATTTATTGACAACCTATTCTCCTTATTTAAAAAAAAAGTTGGCATCTAATACCTTTATGTTCATGCAAGTGGAGTAGCATGTAGAGTTTATTTTCTTTACATGATGATATCGTTGATTTCATCATGTAAAGAAAATAAACTCTATGCTTCTACTGAAAATATATCACATCTAAAATTTTACAGCACACCGGTTGGGAACCACTGTTCTAAACGTTACTACAAAATAGGTAGCTTACTACTTGAGAAACATCAAATTTGTGTTTGACGTAGATAACAAAATGATACCCACCTCATTGCGTTACCTTTGTTTCAAACAACTGAATAACCGATAAAGAACGTTGAGGTCACTAACAATTCTTTTTTAATCCCCACCATAAATTAAGTTTAATGGTGCTAACCCTGAACCAGGGTCTTCTTGAAGTCACCATAAATTGACCCGTTGAGAAAGGTAGTATAAATAATACACCAAGCATGAAGACAATAACTACTCAAGACTTTCTTTTTTGCCCCTTCAACATTTTCAACAACCGACTTGCAATGCCAAACTTGTATTCTGTATCCACAAATCCAGAGTGTTGTACACCAGGAGGGGGGGTCGCTATTTGTAACGTTGCCCTGAAACTAATAATAATAATAATAATAATAATATTTAGCACCGCGTCTTACTACCAGTTCGGGTTATACGCTCTGAAACAAAACAAAAAATATATATTGTGCATCTTAAATATTCTAACAGATATTCAAGGTGAACAATAAAGTACAAAATTTATGTTTTTTTTAGTGCATCAAATAATGTATTGAAATCGTAATATTAAATGAACGGGCTTTTATTAATGGGTACAAACCAATATTTATTTATCTTCTTTATTATTAATATTATTATTAAAAAATATTTTATAAAAGTAAATTGCCAATAATATGTATCTAAGTTGAATTTAATATCTTTAAAATGCTAAAATATGTTGTAATTTAATCTATTATTTATACATATTACTATATATATTATATATTTATATATATAACCATCCAAACCCGATTCCAGGACAAACTAGACTGTAATATATAAGCTATGTAGAGCTACAAGGCTTGTAACCAACAAATTATAAAACTGTAACCCTAATTTAATAACTATATCACCTTCAAATAGTAAAATATTTTCTATTGAATTAGCCTTTGTAATTTAACAGCTTAACTTGACCTTGTCCACCAACTCACACAATAATATATTTACACTTAAGTCTGTTGTAGCATAGCATCTTGTGGCCTAGTGGACAGAAGGTCAACAGTAAACCTAGGTCACCTTTGTTCGATACCTAAATTAATTTTACTCTTCGTATAATATATTGAGTCTATTGCCTGGATATTAAACTCCTGGCGCGTGATGAAACCTTTGTATGGGATAGACGATAAAACTATTTATAGTTAAGGTTTGTATGTTTCCAGTTTTTAAGATAAAACCCTTTTTTTAAAAAAAAATAGATTACTTCAATATAAACATTTGGTTTAACTCTCAACGTATTGTAAATCTCATGGACATTGCGTAGTTTGAAGAGGACTATTTTTTATCTTCATTTACAAAGTTTCTGTTAAAATGTCACTATTATTACTATTATTAGTTTTTATTAGTTGTTCTATCTTACGACAGGTCCATTCCTTTTGTCAATGAACTAAGACCGCCAATGCGCCCCTGTCCTCTGCCTCATCCTTCAGCTCCAAGAATTTTCTTATTTCCTTCAAGTGATCCAATATTTGAATCCTCTTTCGTTCTAAGCTTCACTTTCCCTTAACCTTTCCTTCTATGACGTCGTACAGAAGACAGTTCCTCCTAAGGATGTGTCCGATTCAGTTTGGTCTGTACCGAAGAATCGCATCCAAAGTTATTCTATTCTAACCTATTCTTCTTGGGACTTAGTCATTTGTCACCCTGTCTGTCCACCTGATCTTCTCAAGTCTTCTCCAGCACCACATTTCAAAGCTCTCCAAGTATTTAGTTTCCATCTTCCTGAAAGTCCAAGTCACTGCTCCATACTTTGCGAATGCCACTATAACCGTGACAAATAGTATTCAATAACTGTTGGTATTACTATATGTAGCACGCTAAACTAAATGCATCTACTAAAGGGATACTTGATTTATTTGGTCAAAATAAACCTTTTTTTGACATAAAAACTGCAAAAATACGAACTATAACTTGCGTTCACTTCAACCCCTCTTTAAATTTAGAAATTGTAAGTAAAGTAAACTCAAATAAAAAGACGACGTATTATTGGTAAGAGTATTTTTTGAGACCCACTTCAGTGGCCACGTTGTCTAACGCGCTAATCTCGCAGTAGACTAGACTGTTGATGACTGGGAGATCGAAATCAAAGCTCCGTCGAGTGTACTGAAAGGGGCTTTTCAAAAAAGGTTTTTCTCTCTCCCTCAAAGCAAATGCGGGTACACCTACAAGTATAACTTCCTTGATCCCTAAAACTATCAGCGTAGTTAGTGCATAGTCATATAGCCCAAACGGGTAGTAAGATGCGGTGCTGAAGAAAAATCTGATTTTTTTAGATATCCAGGAAAAAGCGTCTTCATAAATAAATGTAACAATTGTAAATATGAGCACTAATTTTATTTGTTTATCATATATTATTTGTAAAATTTAATATTTTTGACTCAATAGTGCTCACGTAAACTACAATATTAATTTCTAACAGGTGCAATCCATTTACTCTGAAAGGGAGCAATATTATCTTAAGCCGGTGCAGCTTATAAAAAATGGCTAAACTGTAATTATTATTGATCAAGGTAAGACTACTACCTTTTAGGGTAAACGCAGTGTACTTGAATGTATTCCTTATCATCGACCTAATATATTAATTACTAATTAAAGAAACATAGACATGGATTTATGGCTGTGAGAGTCATGGACACCACCATATCTCAATGCAACAATTTCTTCATTTTTTAAACCGATTTATTCATTTGACTTCGATATAAATACATAAATTCCTGTTCCGGAATATCCTTCAGCTTAAAAAGTACTAAAAGCGAGTTGAAGCGGATTTGTAAAAATGTAGGCCTATGTTGCGACAAAGCGAGAAGACAGACGGAATAACTCGTTTACCATCGTACAAGGTTGTCTGCAACTGACTGAAAGAAGTTTACTGAAATCTTGATCTTGTAGAGTTCCCCAGCTGGTTTCAAACGGACCGAGATATTTATCACGAGGCTATTATGATCTGTTGGACCGATAGACTTCCGTTAGCATGAGTAATGACATCAACTTTAATCAATTCTGATCGTATCAAAACAGTACAAACATATTGATCAATTTACCTTTAATTAATTTAAAAGATCCAAGGCAAACATAATATACAATGTATCTTTTTTTTTTTTTAGCACCGCGTCTTACTAACCGTTCGGGTTATACACCCATGTACTAATTATACTAGTGGTTTTAGGGATTGGGAAGGTTATATTTAGAGGAAGTGTATTCACATTTGCGTGAAGGTAGAGTGAAAAACAATTTTATAAAAAACCGTCCTCAGTACAACTGACCCGATATTTGAATCTCTATCTCCCCATCATCGGCAGTCTAATCCACTACGAGAGTAGCGTGTTAGACCATGCGGCCACCAAAAGGGTAAATGTATCTTAGTGCACGGTATATACACACATATATATATATATATATATATATTATAGTCAATCTCGGTGGTCTTGGTGTAGAGTGCTTGCCTTGGGACCCGATGTTTGCTGGTGCAAACCCAGCTGAGGTCAACGGATTTTTCTTGGGCGATAAAATCTATAGCCCAACTTCCTCCAGAGGGGAAGTAAAGCCATCGGGTTCCGATTGTGACGTGTAAAAGAACCTTGATAAGTATGATAAAATACCTTTCCCAGCAAAATTGGTTTGGCCTTTCACTCTCGCCCAGAGAAAATTCTCGTCCGCTGATGTAGTTAACTATCTTAAATAAATTTAAAAATATATTAGCACACAAATCATAACGGCATAAGAATTACAAGGTAATATCGATAGTTTACGAAAATATGCATCAAACAACATACGTAACCCAAGCGTCTGAATAAATAATAATTAGTAAATATCTTCTTGTTCACCTGCATCAAAGGCAGCATGGTCCAAGTAGTCATTTTCTTTTTAAACCAGTCTGCCGATGACAAGGAGATCGAGGTTCAAATCCATGTCGGATGTACTGAGGGTAGTTGGTCCAAAATTGTTTTTCACTCTCCCTCCACACCAATGTGGGTACAATTTTTTTATATTTGACAGAGTGATATTTTGGTGGCTCAATTCCCCCTCTTTACGAAATAACTATTAATAATGTATTTTTGGATGTTTCTTCTCAACGCCTAGGCTAGTTAACTTATTGGAATATAAAAAATTTAAAACATACACAACCTTAATTTTTTTTTAAAATTGTATCAAGAAAGATTTAATTTATTTCCGAGTTTGGCCCTGGCTTCATTCAGCCACGTGGATGGACTCTCCCTCATTGTCAACATATTTTGAGCACGTAGCTCTTGTGGCCAGACCCCCATTAAAAGGAATCCGGTGAATCACTCTTTATAACAGATCATGTACAAACTACTTTGGCGCCAATCTAAGTTATAAATCACCCATTGTCCAAGTTCCAAAAATAGAATTGAAAACTAATTTGGGAAAATCTGTTTGAACTTGTTTTTTTCTCTCTCTTTTTTTTTTACAATTTTGTATGCTAGCCCTTATGAACAGAAACTAGTTTCAGGAAAAATATATAGCCTACTCATTACATACACTCTAAATGATTGAGAGATTTTTTTTTGGAAGGGGATGAGGTAGGTTTTTTTAACGGTTAAAAAACAATGTGGTTAATTTAATAACTTATAGCACATTCCAAACCATTCTCACCCACTTCGGTGGCTGTATGGTTTAAGACGCTACTCTCGCAGTAGACTAGACTGTCGATGACAGGAAAATCGAGGTTCGAATCTCGGTCGGGTGTACTGAGGGTGGTTTTTACTCAAATGGTTTTCCACACAAATTAGGGTACAATTCCTTTAAATATAATTCTTAATTCCTAAAACCATTAGCGTGATTAATACATAAGTGTATAACCCGAACGGGTAGTAAGACGGGGTGCTGGAAAAATAATTCTTACCTCATAAGTCATAATTCTACTTCCAAACCACTTTATGATCCTGGTGGTCTAGGCGTAAGGTGTCAGACTTCTGTGCTGGGGTCCGGGGTTCAATCCTTGGTCCCGGAAAAGATTTATCTGAGTACCAAACCCTTCCTTCACCTCTGACAAGACGTGTATTAATCACAACTTATAAATGCGGGGAATGCCAGGCCTCCACCGTGGTTCGAATCCCACGTTAAACTGTAGGTCCTTCATTTCATCTCACAATCACCCTACCATTACTCATTAGTGTAAGTGGGTATAACCCTATAGGGTAGTAAGACGAGGTGCTAATATTAACACTTTCAGATTTACAATTTGAAGCGAAATTGCTCACACCCAAGCATTTATCATGGGAATGGCAGTTTTGAAGCCTTCAAACAACTCAATTAATAATCCTCAACTATCTTAACATTTTCTGATGTGACTTGTGAGCCTGTTAAAAGTTGACTTTATTTGTTCCTAACGATTTACTTTTATCTCATAACTAGCAGAAATACCCGGCTTAGTTTCAAAGAGACAGGAAAAACTCTTAATTTTATTTCTTCAGACCCAATTTTTAATTACAGTAAAACCCCGGTAAACCAAACCTTTGTAGTCCAAAATTCCGGGTAGTCTGAACACACTTTTTTCGGAAAACTAGGGGAAAAAATTGAGTCATATTAAATATATTTTATTGGTTAACAATCTAGAAATTAAAAAATAATTATAAGAAACCTCGCTATCTGATAATGAATGCTTAATATGTACATGTTGTAGTCAAACTCATTCAATTGTAACTTAAATTTGTGAGAATATTTGCACTCCTTTATTCTCGAGCTTAATCTGAATTTTCGCTAGTCCAAACAAGCGTAAGTCCCAATCAAATATTTAAAATTCCAGCTTCGAGTTGCACATGTTTGTACATGGAGGCTACTGATTTTAAAATTTTGGCCCTCTGCTTGCGGTAGATATAGTGCAATCCTCATAATAGACAAACAAACTTTTCATTTTATTAATATAGATAAAAAAAAAAGAATGGCAATAGGTTAGTAGAAATTTTGTTAGACATTGACCTATTATTAAAATAAATGTTTGTGCTGTGCATTACGTCTTACTACCCGTCCGAAGTATCCAAATGTAACTACAGTAAAAAGATAGGGATTAGGAAGGTAGAGCTTAGAGGAAAGGTACCCCTATTTGCATAGAAGGAGGTTGTGAAACCGTTTAAGAAAACTACCCTCAGGACACAACCTCCCCGTCACCAGCAAACCAAACCTGATTATTTTGATACTGAGTACACTTGCACTCTGGTGCGTGTGGATTTTGTTTTAGTTATGAGAAAATGATCCATAATTATTCTATTCAAACTTTCAGGATCCAATTTCTTTAATGATTTTTTTTATTCTTCACAATACAATGAATCAGGTACTTTACATAAACTCTGTTAAAGATTCCCTTGTTGTAGAAATTATTATTGTATAGGTAATTTTGGAATTTAAATTCATGATTGAGAATTTTTTTTTTAATAATATTTTTAGGTCTTTTTGAGTCATATTTAGGCATATTTGAGTCATTTTAAGGCATCTACTTTTTATAAAAGCATAAACAAACATAAATGTGTTGACCATACAGTTGTTAGCCTCGGTGGCGTAGTTGACTAACGCGCTAGTCGTGTTGAGCTTCCCAATACCTAATCCATTAGCGTAATTAGTACTTAAAGCGTATAACCCGAAAGGTTAGTAAGACGCGATGCTAAATAATAATAATAATAATACAATTTTGTGGTTGTAAAATACACATTCCTGGTGAGACACTGCATCTAAGCTCGACAGGGCTGTTTTGGGAGGGGTTAGCTTACGATTCTGAGATAGATATTTGTAAAGAAATATTATATTAATTTAGCATAGTGGAATATTCTAAGTTTCTAAAGGTTTTTCATTGCATTCTACATTAGTAAAGTGCATGTTTGATTTAAGTCATGTGCATTTATTACAAGCGCTTGTTAATATTTTTAGATCTTTTTTAGAATTTTAAATTTGTAGGTCAATTTTTGATCAGTTTTATTTCATTACAATATGGGTCCTGGTAATTATACATTGTTCAGTCAAATTTTCTTAGAAATTACATTATCTGAAAGCTTGTAACGCTACTAGTTCATACGTCAAGTCATGTAATCTGAAGGTATCACTTTCTATAGATATAATCAATACCTATACAATAACACAATATTATAAAATGTTATCAGTGTTGACCGCAAAAATATGTGTTTGTGTTTTATAAAAGTGTATTATTATCAAGATAATACCATTATTATGTTCATATTATCCGCTTTGGTGGCCGCATGGTCTAGGGTGCTACTCTCGCAATAGAATAAATTGACGAGGACAGGGAGATCGGGGCTCGATTCTGGTCATGTGCACTGAGGGTGGTTTTCCTAAATCGATTTCCACTTTTCCTCCATGAAAATGTGGGTGCAATTCCTCTAAATTAAGCCTTTATAATCTCTAACACATTAGCGTAATTAGTACATAAACGTACAACCCTAATGGGTAGTAAGACGCGGGGCTAGAAATAAACTTATTTGAAATAATAATTATTTCAACAAATTACTATAGAGAAGTATTTTAATATGTTTTGGTTTTCCTACTTTTCTTTTTTAGTATCCTGGAAGAAATACAAAGGGAAATAACCTTGGGTGGCAGACGTGAAACAGCTCAAATAATTTTATTTTTATTTTAGAGATTTATGTTTGCATTTTAGTATGCATTTATTTGACTAGCAAAAATATGTGTAAATATATACTTATAATTCTAAGTTGTTTTGTTAAAGTGTATGTGCATGCATATTTCCTTATACATTTTTGGGGAATTGATTAACTTTTTTCGACAGTAAAATTTGAAAGAGTTTACCAAACAAAAATATAATTCATGTAAAAAAACTGTAAATAATAGTTCCTTAAGTTTTGTTTGTAGGCTTTTATTAAGTTGATGGAATTACTAAATATATCTTCGGCCCGTGTTTCCAACTGATAGTCAAATTTGAACCTTGGAATGAAAAACGTTGGACCATTCTGTATTAAGTTATTGTTAATTCCTCTTCCTGTTTTATATCATAATACTATTTTGTTATTGACTGTTTGTAAGCCGGGAACCGAACTTAAGATCCATAGTCCAACGGGAAAACCTGTAACCAACTAGGAGAAGATCTCATAATATTTTTATTTTACTTTGAAATTAGAAAATGTTATAAATCAAAATATATTAATGTGATGGACTCTTTTGGAAATAAATGAAAATCATACTATATTATGAAATGCAATCATAGATTATTCTCATCAATATAATATAAAATAACAATTAGCCTACAGATAATTGTAGTTTTTAACTGTGCTAATTTTAAAGAAAAAAATTGCACAACCGTATAATGGTACGTCTTGACTTTGAATACTTCAAATCTTAACTGGATATGATTTTGTATTTTTAGTTATACAAGCATAGACTTCATAATAACAGGCGGACCAAAGAGTTATACTTTTTTTGTTGTTGTTCGAATGTGCTAAGTTTTCTTTGAGAATTCATCTTTGTGTGAGACAGACAGTCACGTTTACCTTTTACCCAAATTTCATTTCTAAGGCGTCAATTTCGTAATAGACTGAACTGTCGATAACTGGGAGATCGGGGTTTGAGACCAAGCTGGGTGTGCTGAGAATGGCTTTTAATAAAATATTTTTCACTCTCTCTTCAAGTTAATGTTGGTACACTTCCTCTAAATTCAACCTTCCTCATTCATAACACATTCGATCTACGTATTACCCGAACAGCTAGTAAGGTAAAAAAATTACCTTTATAAGTGATGAATTCAATTAATTTTAACTCTGAAGATAATCTATTCTAATTTATATTATATTTTATTTACCATTTTGGAAGGGGTGTGGGGGAATGAACCCCCCTTTGGGTACGGGTACGACTAAGATATATGTACTTCCATCCATCACTTTTACTCGTTAACATTTTACAAGCTTTCTAAGCTGCCTGTGCTTTTATGATCAAGTCGTTCATTTGCATACACCCACGTATACCATTTGCCATTTTATTGGCATTACTAAATATATAAGTTTTGTATCTTATGTCAAGATTTTATTACATAAAGAATGTAAATAAGAGGATATTCAAACTATTTTTATGTAAGACTATTTAAATGATGTTACGTTAAAATAATTACGTTTACAGAAATAATCCAAATAATACTTGCAGGTTTATGTGAGTGCCTCAGAGGCGGTAGGCTGGACTGCTCCGTTGAGGTGTCTTCAGGGGCATCTCGTCCATTGGGACCTCCAGGGCTCGGCCTTACTTGGTAATTAGTGAAGATTTTATTTTGTTTTTTATATATATAAACCTCTAAATCTCTATAATGATAAATTAAAAATCAAATAAAAAGGTAATACAATTCCAAGTAACATTAATTATTGTATTACCTTCCTTGTATTTCCAAGCGTAGCGAGCAAGGGTGTAGAAAGCTTATTTTGC
>CABFVZ010000116.1:488553-503356 GCA_902151445.1 Timema monikensis
ATTATAATGTGTTTTGTTGTGAACTAGATGTTTGTTTATTTATTTATTTGTGTAATTGTTTTTGTTTATGTGTCTAGTTATTGAAAATTAGATTTAAAAAAATTAATAACCTCGATTCCTTGTTCAAAGCACCGATTTAATGACTTAGAAAAATAAAATTCGAGACAATCAAACTATATTTACTGTAATCTAATTTATTTATTTTTCAACAATGGATCTACTATTGGTCTCGCTCTCCCTTAGCAGCTCTCAGAAGTATGAACAAAAGTATTCGCACTTACTACTAGATAGTAGCACTTTCTTGTTCTTAAAACCATGGCTCTCTAATATACAAATGGTTTGGACACATAAGACTTAACTTTTTTGAAACAAAACAACATTAGTAGAGTTATTTCATTAATATATAATAATAATATTGAATATCAATAAACTAATTAAATTATTTATAATAATTCAAGATTTTAACGTAAAATGACAAATGGATGGAATGTGTTAAAAGGTTATAAATACTCTATAAACTTATATAATATTTTTTCATTGTTGTGAGTCTGTACAATATTTTGCTTACAGTAAATTTTTTATTTGCGTCTACTGTTCGAAAGCGCCTGCGTAGCCACTAGTCCTGAGATAGACTTGACCAATATTTCTAAAGGCCATGGCATCATTAAAGCCAAAGGTGTTGCGGGTTGCAGTTGTAGTAGGTACATATTAGTCCTATTGGCTCTAAGTTTTTCCCCCACTATTTTTTAGTTTCCAGTCAAGATTTGTACTCATAAATTAATAACGCTAAAGGAATAATAATGTGGAAGTTAGAGTTTTAAAAGAAATGTACCGGCATTTGTGTGGGAGGAGAGTGGAAAACCATTTAAGAAAAAAACCTTAGGAGCCTACACACAATCCAATCGGGATTTGAACCCTGATTTCACCATCACTTGCAATCTTGTCTAACACGATAATGACTGACGAATAGACCAAGGTTCACAAATTCTCAGCTCTCAAGACATATCTGAACAGTCCTCGTCTGTGACACTTTTTATATTGCTATTCAGCCCAACTCACACAACAATATTTTATTTAATAATAGTTTTTAGTTTGTATTCAATAGCAAAAATTACAGTAACACCCCTGTCAAACCAAGCGAGCCCTGGTGGTCCAAAATTTCAGATAAGCTGAACCAAGTTTTCAAAAAACGAGGGGAATAAAAACCGAGGTCAAATAAAAATATATATATATAATTGATAGCAAGCTCAAAGTTAAAAAATAATTGTAATGAAACAATGATACTAAATGCTATGCTATGCTATGCTATTGTCAACACAATGTGTTTTCCTGTAACTAAAATTAATTACAATACTGCAAAACGATATATTGTAGATGAAACTCTACTAGGACTAGGCTAGTCCCTAGATATTTTGAGTTTATCTATTTTGAGCTAAATTTCCTCGGGAAATAAAAGCATAAAATATATCTGAGTCTCAATTTGCGTCACAATACTCAACGATATGCTCGCTATTTGTAAGAAGAGACGCAGAGAAGATGACTCATTGAATCCGAGAAATAAATATATGCGTCTTTATAATGAAATTATTGACACCATAGTTGGGCAAATGAAGCTGAGGTTTCAAGATCTTTTGGAGCTGCTAGATTTAAAAACAATTCAAAGCTTCTAATCTCGATTTCCTAACAGTTTATTTTTGTCACTTCAGTCAAGCTGCAGTAGTCTTTTTCAATTTTGGCAGTTTTCGGGGTGAATTAGTCTACAGACTATCAGACTTTTCAGACAAGACTGTGACTGAAAGTATGAAGTTACTGGAGGAAACAGACTTAGAAGAAGAATTGTTCCAATAAACATATAAATTATGTTGTTGGTATCAACAATACCAATTAGCACATCCACTGTTGTTAGAAACATATTAAGACGACTGTGCGTAACACCTATTGTGAGAATAGGATCTTCACACTTTCCCTGTTGTCAGTTGAAAAAGGCTTGCTAGATTAACTGCAAAGTCAAAAATCATTCTATGACGTTTTTATCGACAAATTCATTCAGAAAGGTGATAGATAGAAGGATCGCACTAATATACACATATAGGCAAGATTCTACAATTAATTTTTTATTTGTTTACTTATTTGTTTATTTTTAATCATGTTTTTGTTTAATTTATATATTTGTTTGTTTATTCCATGTCTAAATATTGTGAATCTGTTGAAGAAAGCTAAATTGCGTAACCTACGACCTGTAAGAGTGTATTTGCTAAGTTACATATTGTATAACTAGCCCCCTTCCCCGTAAAAAAAAAATATTGTAAAGAATACTGTAAAACAAAGCTTCAAATCATGCCATCATGTCAATATAAAAACAAAAACTTTTTTTTAATTATTTTATTTTAAATACAGTCCTACCATCACTGTATAGCCCCTTCCCTCTTTTTATCCTCCCTCCTATTTTCATCTCATTCTTATTTCCTCACCCGTACCCCAAATCGGTCCAGTAGTTTTTGAGTTTATCCATTACAAACAAAAAAACAAAAAATCAAATCTTTCCTCTTTATAATATTAGTGTAGATATATAATATATGGAGAGTATTAGTATTCCTCCTTAGCCCCATAATGGAAGGTGCCTTCGAACCTATACACACACACGCACGCACACACACACACACCTGCAACTTATATATGTCCATTTTTTTATGACTTCAATGTGTTTTTTATAGGATTCTCACGGCATACCATCGGGAATAATGGTACATCCCACAGTTTGGAACCTCTGAGCAAACAAAGGTGCATTTCCTTAGTAACCTAAAGCTGTATTGGCTCATTGCAATAAGCCTAAAGGTTATCAGACTGATAAGTAAATATATTATTATTTTCCAATTAGCCTGGCTCATTGTAAATTGACGGTGCCTTTTACATTAAGCTGGATTTTCCAAATAGCCTACTACATATATACTATATATATAATATGGAAGTTTCTAAATTTGGAAATTGCTGTAATGCTCTGTTGATGTGATATTCCTCTTTTCTCTAACAGTGTATATTATTTTGTTTATGCTCTTTGATAGCATGTGCAACAATGTCTATTATCTTGTTTCAAATATCTTTCGAGTTTTAAGTAAATATCTCTTTTTTATTTACAGCCTCGAGAAAGTCTACGCTGTGCACTCTCTCCACCTTAAAAAAAAATTAGCCCTTTTGCACAAAAATAATCTATAAATTTGTTTGTGGATATAACTTAGAAAAAAAAACATTATCATGGTAGAAAATGACCAAGCTTAGCTACGTTGGTAGTGCGTCCATATATGGAGCTAAGAATCTCGGGCTCGATCCATGGCATGGTTGAGAAATTTATCCTTGTTGGAATGTGGGTTTACCCTTTCCCAATGATGAATTGACAGCCGGGGGATGAATTTTGTGTGTCCTATATTTAAGAATATAGTTAATCAGTACAAAGATGTATAACCTGAACAGGTAATAAGACATGACACTAAAGAAAATTAATAAAAAAAGAATAGCGCCAACAACCTAAATGGCATCACGTAACATAATTTGAGAGAGACTACTGTATTAGCTAGGTTCAAGTTACATACGTGTCCAGATGGACACTAACATATTATGTGCATTTGTGTACAGAATGTCTACATCAATATTCCACACTCCACAATCATCTCTTTTTATGTCCTTTCTTGTCAAATTTTTTAGTGTATTTTCTTCCCTTTGCTCGGACATAACGAATTAGTTTTATAACAACCATTAAAACATAGTTTGTAGGTCCCAAGTTCAATTCCCGTGTGGGATGTAATTTTTTAAATTTAGATAATATGTAGATGAGGCTATTAACAAATACCCATATTCAACATCATGTAGAGATAATGCTTTAAATACTTATCATCCACCCCCCGTTTCTCTGCAATTTATTATTTAGGCATATTCCTATATTGCACACTTAGTGTAATTCGTATTTTTATTTTTATTAATAACACGTGTGTTAATAATGATAAATATTATCTAAAATAAAGGAAATGTACCCACAATTTTGTGGAGGGACAAAGAAAAACCATTTAGAAAGCTGCACCCTTTGCTTACCAATTCGGGATTTGAAACCTGACCACCATTCATCTTTAAAATAAAATAAATAAGCTTAGTGTTTAAATCAAGTTAAGGTTAACTTTAAAAATGAATTGCTGGTTGGTCCCTGATTTACAGTTTTCATTCATAATAGCCAGAGAAGACTTGTATACCTGTTAATCCGCCTCCTACCCCACCCTCCCTTCCCTAACCAAAGATTCATCCCAAGACTTTCCAGACACTCCACCAGTGAAGAAGATAGGTTTTTTGGTTCTCAAAGGAATGGACTGTTAGCATCTACTTTCACCTTATCCTCAGCAACACTAACGCTATCTTACAGATTTTTTTTTCTCAACATTAGTTCTGTTCAAACAACGTTAAGACATCCAACAATTCAAAAATAGCTCTTCTTTTTCTCCTTCAAAAACACAAAAATCTTCTGTACAAAGAAATTTTTTTCTAAAATGCTTCACTTTCAGGATATTCTTGTGTTCTAAATACATATACAAAAAAGTGAAAATAAGTTTTCCTTTTAGAGATAACTATACATATCAATCTAGAATATAACTCTTTTGTATACATATATATTATTTATTGGTATTTTGTGTAAATAGTATACTAACAAAACCGAATAATAGAAAAAATAAAGCACACTCAATGGCTATCTCCCTTCCTCACACCTTTGTACCAAATCTGCGTTGTTATTATCATCCCTGACTCTACTCAGACTCCAGCATGTAGCAAGAAAGAGTTTGCTCTATAACCAAGTAATCATTTTATTTCATTTTTCTTATTCATTTCTACTAGAGTAACATCAAGACACTAACACTTAAGAGAGTCGAAGGTAAGGTTGGGGGTACTTGGATATCTAATATAAAGGGGATCTATATCTACTTAAAGTAATAAATAAAACACATTATGATATTTTAAAATTTAAACACATGAATTTAATTATCTTTCTAAAAATAGCATAAGAACTTACATTTTATAAAATAAATCACTATAATATCTTACTACATTTTGATACAAATTTTAATTGGCACTTTTGGAAATGAAATAAAATGAATTTAAAATAAAGTAATAAATAATTGGTCCTCAATATTATCACATGAAAAAGAAATATATTTTAAACTGTGTGTTAGTGATAGATACATTGTATTTTAAAGAAGTCACAGGGAAAGGGTGATAAGAACAATGAAGAAACTATTAGTCTTTACTCTGCCTTCTCTCATGTGTGTTTAGGGGGATAGGAACGATGATAAATGGGGGAGTGAGGGTTGCTGGCCCACCCCTTTTCTCTCTTTAAACATTGAGATAAGTGACAAAGATGCCTTTGGCGACATAGAATGGGGTTTTTAGCTTAAATGATGGCAGTTTCCGATCAAGATCAAATCGTCTAGTGCATGTGCCAGAGATACCCCAGTCAGCAGCATGTTTTAATTTATAAAGAGGGCCCCCATTTCATTTCTGAGTATAGGTACCATAAATTAATTTTTGCCTTTGCCCCAGGAAAGATGAAAACATTCCAACCCCCACCCTGCATGTCTGTATGTGACTTAAAAAGTGGAAAGATGTTTTCTTTAAAGAGCTATTATTGATACGTCAAGATATAGCAAAAAGATATAACTATAAAGATCGAGGCTTAGAATAACATTAAAGGTCGATTTATTATAAAAGCACCAATATGGCAATGTGTAAGCAAATTTACACAATCGTTTAGGAACTTCAAATATATGTTACAATAAGATTTGTGTTTTCTCTTTGATACTTTACATTTAAGAATAAAAAAGGAATTACAAAAATATGAGTAGGCCTATAGCCCTAAAATAATAAATCTGATTTTACCATAGAATATGCTGAGAACCAATTAAGTCAAAGCAACGGGCCTTTAAATATGTTGATAATTCATTTATGGCTCTGAAAAAAAATGTTACTTTATTCAGAGTATTTTTTTAAATTTTCTTTAAAGCTTTAAACTATGAGTGAAGAAAAATACTGAGCACGGGTCCTAGATATCTCAGTGGTAAAACATTGGCGCGCTAAGCCAAGTGTCCTAGGTTTGATTTCTGTGTCCAGCCATCATTTATTAATCAATTTTAATGAATTACTTTAAAGAATTAGTCAGAAACAAACATGTTTTTAAAATCTTGTATTTAATTAAATTATTATAATAAAAATAACATTACCTAAAATTAGCTTGACTAGTATATCAGTTCAACATATTTAATAAACATCTTAATTAAACATTAAAAAGCACTGTGCTTTTTTTTTCAGCCTGTTTGCAAAGGGGCAACATTTGAGATAAAAAATAAAGATACTGCCCTGAATATCAAAAGTCTAAAATTCACCTTCAACAATGGGGATACATACACATTTAATTGTGTTAACAGTGATAGTACGAGTACAGGAATGAAAATGTTCTGCATGTACAGTTAAAATAATTTACACATATATCACATTACATGAACAGTCACAAAGATAAAAATAAATAGCAAATTAAAGGACATTTTACACACAATATTTACAAACTACCTCTGTTCTTCATCAAAATAAACATTATGTTTATTAAGAGAAGCTCAGCGCTAGGTATAATGGCAATTTTAATTTTAATTTAAATAAAGATTTTCAAAAGAGTAGTTTCTAAATAATAATGAATACAAAGTCATTATTGTAGAACCTACGAAACAAAGTACAAAAAATATTATCTATATTACAGGGATAATGGCAGTATTTTTTTTCTCTTTGAAATAAATACTTTAAGTTTTAAAGCCAGTATGAAAGAAATGTTTTATATAACTTTTACTCATCTATGAAAAGAGTATATTTCCTTGAAATTTGAATCAAATTTGGCAATTATATTTACATTTATTATAAAAAGAAACTTTTTTTTTTTTTCAAGATTTTGCACCTTGTACTTGGAGTTTTTTAATTCTTGACTGTAATGACTCACATTTCACTTCTGAAAACCTTGTAGCATACTTACCAGGCTTGGCTTCTCTGATAACCACCAGGTTACCATTCTGTTCACGCATTACATCAACTTTTTTGACTGTTGGAAATTTATCGTTGTTTGATACAGCTGTAATAAGTACATGGTTTAGGGCAGAGGTGTGTGCATACTTTGGTGCCTGCCTTCGTACCGATGGGAAGAGGTTTGTTTGTAAATTTCTCACAGATCTTATCTCTTCTTGACTTAATTGACTGTTGAACTTTGTAAAAACTTTTGAAAATGTGCTCTTAGACTCCCTTGGCCAAGCATGAGTTACCCTCAGTGTTTCATTCTTGTTGTTAGAAGCTGGTGTTTCCCAAATACTCCTAGCTTTAGAATAAGAAGAAGAGTAGGTTGAAGAACCGGGGTAGGGTCGACCATTAACCTTGACGTAGCTGCATTCCATTAGAGAATCATCAAGGGAAATTATACTAGATCTGTCACTAGACGAATCAATAGACATTTCACTTACTGTGTCACTGCTACAGTCACTACTCGAATGATCTGAAAAACTTCCAAGACCTGAATCAGAACCAATTGAGTTCATGGAACAATGTACGGGTCTTGGTTGAAGCGGTACACTATCGGCCGATTCATCTTCCGAGTCACCAATAATAATACACTTCCTAAATGTAAATAAATTGTCTTTGTCCAAAGGTCTACGCTGAACGTTATTGCTACGTCTAATACCACTAGAAATGTTCAAGTTTACCTCTCTAGAAGGAACCACAGTCTTTTTACTATCGACTTTGTTGAGTTCAACAAGCGAATTCACAGGCATTGTTTGTACTGCCAATGCTTTGTTTACGGTACGCCCAATGGTTGAACTACTACTAATACGATTTTCCACAGTGGATGAAGTTGTCTTGGAATCTAAGCTACCATTCAAACTAAATGTTGATCTGTTATCAATAGTGTTGTCATTTGTTTGTTTAGTTGTTAAAATGTCATTATTGTTGTTGTTTTCATTTGACTCTTCCACATAGTTTTGTTTCAAACTTTCCATTCGTTTCTTGAACGTGTTCTTTCTGAAGGAACTCATACCAGAACTGCCTCTGTTTCTCGTAACTCTTTTACCAGTGCTGAATTCTGTTGAAATGGATTCCAAGGAAGTTGGGACAGTGGGTACTTTTTTAATATCAGTGTTAATTTTGTTTGATACAGTCTTTACTTCCCTTGCGTTAAATGTTGTTGTTGTTGTTGTTGTTAATGAACTAATGATGGCTGCAGGAGACTTGGAATTCAGTTTTGACAAGTTCAAAGTTTTCTCCTGGCTGACATAGACCTCCAACTTTTTACCGGCAACTGGAGACACGTTGGTACAGATGCTCTCTACCTTTTCACAGGATTTGATGTTTGTGAGTAGCGATGGCACTTTGCGTGGAAGGGGTTGAGGGTCACACTCTAAGAACCAAGGATGTTTCATACAATCCTCAGCACTTAGGCGTTTACTGGAAAATAAAGAGTATAAAAAGATTAGTAAAACCCCTCATAACGAATTCATTCAGTAGTCATTTGCTCACTACTTTACTATTGGGATAAAAAGAGGGAAGCGATTACTTTAACAGTTTTTGGATTTAATATAGTGATATACCTATGATATTTCATTAATGGCTTCACTGTGAAACCAACAATTTTGCATAGTAAAAATTATAATAAATAAGTAATAATGTTTCATGTACCCTTACAAAAGATTTGAGATGTAAAAAAATGCAAAATGACTTACATGTTTGTTTAAAAATTTAATTCAATCTGGCACAATAAATTGGTAACAAGTTTAGTTATCTATTTAACAGTTTTTTTAAAATAATAATAATAATAATAATAATTATTATTATTATTATTATTATTATTATTATTATTATTATTTATCATCATCATCATCATCATCATCATCATCATCATCATCATCATCAGTATTTTTATTAGCACCGTGTCTTACTCCTCCTTCAGGTTATACTCACTTACGCTAATGTGTAATGGTAGGGTGATTGCGAGATGAAATGTAGGACCTACAGTTTAACGTGGATTCCGAACCACGGTGGAGGCCTGGCATTCAACAAACTCACAAGTTGTGATTAATACTAGTCTTGTCAGAGGTGCAGGAAGCATTTGGCAATCAGATAAATCTGTGCCGAGACCGAAGATTGAACCCCGGACTCCCAACACAGAAGTCCGACCCCTTACCCCTAGACCACCAGGTCACTTACATCATAATTCTACAAAATGATTGTAAAATATAATTAAATCAGGATACATATTCTCAGCATTACCATAAGTACAAAATAAGCACTTCGTTCGCGTTGTTAAAATGCGTGGGAAATTCAAACAAAAATATTTTTGTGACTTTATGGCCAAACTATTGAAAATTCGTAACTTTTCAAGGACTTTCGTGATTTTTTTTTGTCTCTAATTAGTAAGTTTTTCGTGACCCAGTAGACACCCTGGTTTAATAATTAACTTACACTGTTCTTCCTACCAAAATCGTACTATAATTTTAGTAACTTTAGTAACTGTCAAGATACCGACTTTCGAAAACAATCGGATTATATTGTTTTTTCGTCCTCTTAGTATCTTACTAGCTAATTTTTTAACCCAGTGGAAATGGGCTATCCTCTTACAATTCATTAACAAGATGCTAAATAGAAAATAAAAATCTAATCTTTGATACAATGTGTTCTAAATTCAATAAACACAAATAAGCTAAATATATACATCATCCTTTCGCAAATAGCTATTTCCTCTCACCTTGGCTCCTTTACCATGAGTTTCCTCATGAGATCTTTGGCATCCTCGGACACATCCTCAAACAAGTCGTCAGGGAAGTCCAGGCGACACTGGGAAATGTTGCAGAATGTCTCTTGTTTAGTGTCACCACCAAACGGAGAAAACCCTGTCAGTAGGACATACATGATCACTCCGACAGACCTGTAAGCAATAACACATCGACATGAAACACTGGATCATATTTTTTTTGCTAAGGTAGTAAAGACTAGTGTGGATATGGTAGTATTTTGATAGTAGGGACATTCTGGAAGCCCCTTTTTCCTAACAGAATACTACTAGATATAGTGAAATCTCTTAATAGTAGACACCTACTGGGGACAAAACCATGTCTGTTATTAGGAAATGTCCATTATTTGGAAGAACAATTTTAAAAAATCCTACTTCATGAACACAGTTTAATTTGTACAAACCTCTATACTGATGATATTAACTACAACAATCATACTACATCATGGAGTATTATATGCAGGATAATTATTACTAATTAATAAATACTGTATATAGCAACTGTTCACATTTCACGCGAGACAATGGCATTCCTGACGTTCCTATAGTCAAATACTGTATGAAATGTTTTCAATTTTTTCTACTGTTTAGAGACTGATATACACATATATGCGTCTCTAAAAATGTCTATGTCTGTTATTTAGAAAGACTGTTACTGGGAAGAGCCCATGTTATTTTGCCAGGGAAACTTAAACTGTCTGTTATAAAAAAGAATTCAGTAATCAGAGGTGTTCGTTAAGGGAGATTTCACTGTAGTAGTTAAATTGGTCTTCTAGACGGATCTACCTACCTAAATCCTACTATAAAAATTGTTTTTATGAAATTCTTTTGAAAATAATATTGACTGCTATTCTCTTCGGTGGACAGATATGTTCCTATTTTTTAAATTTATATATAAGAGTGTATATTATTTGATTTATGCTCGTTGGTAGAGTGTTTATTCAACAATATTACAATGTACATTATTTCAGTTCAAAAATATTACAACTTTTTAGTAAATGTCTTTATTTTAAGATAAAAGCAAGAGAAAGTCTGTGCAGTGCATCCCACCAGTTATTTTACAGCCAAAATTGGTAAAAATGTTACTATATTAGTAATGTTACTTCGTAGGTATTATAAGTAGCTAACAAAAATGTGAGCCCCAGATTCTATGATTTGATGTATTATTATGTGAAAGTAGATTTAGTTAGTAACATTTTTTGTTGTCAAATAAGACCCTTCCTATGAAAAGTGGACCGAATTAACAGTTATAGATTAAACCTAGGGTTGTGTTTACAATCAATATAGTGAACTAATTAATGCATATTCAGAGCTCCAATGTCCCAGATAAAATAATATCTCAAAGCACATTTTTATATGGTAATAAGATTCATTATTTTGAGATGAAATTATGTCACAGATAGTCGAAAAATACTTACCACATGTCAGTAGAAAGGCTGATGGATTCATAGTTAAGCACTTCTGGTGCTGAAAGCAAGAAAGTAATAATTAATCATCGTAGAAAGCAAAGTATGCTAAGCAAGGGTAATTTAAAATTTTCAGATAAACAAAGTAAACAATTTTGTGTACGTACTTGTTTTTATTTATATTCTTTTATAAAATTATTTAAATGTTGAACTGTTCCTATAAAAGCTAATGATATAAATTAAAAATATATGTAAATTAAGTAATTTTCACTGAAAATATGATTATATGGATGCTATGATAGATTATCTGATGCCCCAAAGAGAGGTTGGGGTCCTTAAAAAAAGATCTTAAGATGTAGATTTGCAACACCATCATAACATATCTGAACTTTTACAGTTGTTATTTTTATAAAACCAAGCCAAAATCAACAATGCCAAAGTTCGTAAATCATGTCCAAAAATACATATGGTAGTGTTTGCACCATCATCTTCATAAAAACAAGTATTTTCAACCATGAAATTTAGAAGAAGTGATTTTAGAAATCAACTTACTTATGAGCCTCTGTCTTCTCTCTTGAGAATTATCCATTTACAGTTTAACACAGATAAAAAATAAAAAAAATTGGAAGCTCATTTACAGTTTCAATCATCTCATACCCCATCGTATAAATCATCTGAATGAAATTAAAAAAGTAATAAATCATTGAGGTATTTATTATTGTTTTGTATTCTCATGTACTTAAAATCATTCATGTCAGTTTATTATATGTTTTATTCATATATTTTTTTAATGAATTTTGAAGAAAAATTAGTGAGTAAATTCTTTGGCTAACCAAAGTTTTAATTTTTTTTAAATTTGGCTCTCCTGTAAATAAGTTTACACATCGCTGCCTTAGACCATGCAACCATAGTTGAAGTTTAGTTAAACTCATGTGAGACAGTTAAAGTCCTCCATGGTTCCTTTATGGTTCCCTGAATGAGCTAAATGTGAACTACTCCTTGGCTTACCAACATAGTCCGGAGTGCCTAGAATGTCTCTGATGTCAGCACCGGGACTGATGTAGCGGGAGATACCTAGATCACATAGCTTTACTTCTCCCAGGGGAAATTCTGCCGTGAGCACCAGGTTTTGAGGCTGAAACACGAGTGAGAAAATTAGTTAAAATGGTAATAGATTCTTAATCTAGATTCGTATTAAAATAGAAATAATCTGAACTAACCACTTATTAAACTAATGTAGTAGATATGAAGAAGTTTGAAATGAGAATAAATGTATCCACATTTGTGTAAAAGAAAAGTGGAAAGCCATTTAATAAAAGAAAACACTTTCAGTACACCTAATTTAGATTCAAACCCCAAACTCACTATCGCCCTGAGGAAAATTTCAGCTTAAAAGGCAGTTAAAGTCGATACATCAATTGATGTTGGTAAATTAACTAATTTATTTAGAGCTATGAACATATGAACCACAACAATTGATAATGTTGGAAGATAATAAAAAGATAAATTAAAATTAAGTGGAATGGGGTGTATAACATCTAAAAGACTAATGGCTTCCGTTAGATGCTATACACCTCATTGGACCTCAATGATAGGTTCGCCGCCTCATGCCGCACCTTGCTCTTTAAGATAGAAGATTAAACTGTAATGATATAGCAGCAAAATAATATTTTATATGCCATGAGCAACTCAAGTTTTATTTTCTTCAATCAATTATTTTTTTATGTTCACTTATGTTTTGAACATGAAAAGATAATTTGCACGTGGGATGTACCTTTTCAAGAACTATACAATTTTGAATCAATCCATTTATGATTTTTAAAATATACACCTAGAATAGTTAGTGAGAATAAATTTTCAAATCCTTCTTATACATACATTATACTTGTGTTTATATTATATTTAACATTTACTGAATGAAACTTAATGTTTCTAATGTTCTTTATAATTGTGAAAAAGCAACAAAAAACAAATCATATTTATAGTGCACTTATTTCTGTGTTGTTATCCAAGCAATGGAAGAAATGGCATGTTAAAATTAATATCGAAGATATGCCATAAGATTGCTATGATTTGGTTTAATTGCAGGATATACAACTCCAAGGGATAAACATTAGGTCCTCTTGATGATAAATATTTTATGACACTAAAGATGTCTTTCAGTTGAGGATTCAGTAAAAAGCTCAATAAAATGGCTGCAAAGAAAATGCTTAGTCAAGTTATTATTTGATATTAAGTGGTAAAATATTAACATTCGAAAGAAAGGTATCGCATATGTTGGCCACATGGATGGTTTAGAAAACCCTGACCCGAGAAATCAACATTCAATCTCTAATTCACTTCTCTTAGTAAAAATAGTATTATAATATCTTTTTAGTAACCCAGCCTTAATCAATTACACATCAAACACATGATAAGACCACAGATTATTAATTGATCGATTAGTGAAAGGGAGCAAACTTAATATCACATTTATAAATTTTTAGCCTTTGTGAAAGTTAAATCTTAACACAACTTTTGCCATTTTTTTAGATAGTGATTTGGATTAGATCTTTACAACTATCACAATTAAAATGAATGTCAAAACATGATACCTCAACATGAGAAATACACCTACAAAAAAAAGACTGTGGGGCTAGTGTTTCAATGATCTTACTACTGATATATCCAAGATTTAACATTAAATAACCCTTTTATAAAAATGGACTTGTTTAAAAAATAAGAAAAAAACAGTTTATATAAAATTGAGAATCACATTATTTGACACATCAAACAAATATGAAAAATTAAATACCTATCAATAAATAATTTACATACTAGAAATCGCAGCATTCCTGTTTTATTTGGGAATGTGCACGATTCTATGAAGTGATTTTATAAGTTTGTATTTTATTCAAAATACATAAGCATTGATCATAAAATACATCATAATAAGAGATAAACTTTTAAATAAGGTCTCTTTTTAATTAATAATACCATTTAGAAGAATAAATAGTATGACACACCACACAAGACTCTCTCTTTCCTACATCTTTAAATAGAGACATTTACTAAAATCTCATAAGATTAGTGAAACCAAATAATATACAGTGTTGCAGAAACACTCTACTAAAGAGCATAAACTCAATAATATACTGTTACAGAAACTTTGAGAAAAGAGGAACATCTCTGTACACCAAACAATATATATAACAATCAATTTAATTTCCAAAAAATTTCATAAAATAAAAATGTATTTCAAATAAAGATTTTTATCAGTAATAATTAATAGTACTACAATTTTGCAATGATAAGTTATTTCGTATCTCAAATGGTTGCAGAGATATGATGAAAATTTGAAATTTTGGATTATGTAAATTACCCTCAAAGTGATTTTCATGGGGAAATTAAAGCTGCCATTTTGTTTGTAATGACAAACAGTGCCTAGATAGAGACACAAAATTTAATCAAAATATTTTTAGTGGATAATAAGAAAATAAATTTTATCTTTTTTTTTGCCCTTAAGTAATTTTAATTTTAGGGTTATATAATTCTAAAAAAAAAAAAAAAA
>CABFVZ010000116.1:505939-517668 GCA_902151445.1 Timema monikensis
TATAAAAGGTTTCAGCTTAGCTCCCGTTTTGTGTAATTTATTACAAAGCCATGGAAACCACTAACATGTTCCCTCGTTTATGGTTTGTCTCCTAATCCAACTACCCCCTCCTCTTGGATTGGCTCCCCCTCTCTATTTCTAGAACTAGTTAGCCCTCTGTGAATTGATTTATTCATGGCTCTTCCTTTATTTAAAAATTTAAATCCTTCTGACGTAGGGTACTGTCAAATATTTTTTTAAATAGTATATAAAAAGTTTGGACCTAATCTTTGATAAAAAGATGCGTTGTTACATAATATATTTCTGTCAAAGTTTGTACAATGTGATTACAAAAAAGGAACTCTTGATGGTTTAATTTATTTGTATTGCGACTGGGTGTGGGATTATTGCTCAAAAAGAAAACACAACCGCAAAAACATCACTCTGAAACGGTCGCTTACTAGATCAACTTGAAAATGAGCTTGAACTTGAATTGAGCTTCCAGAATCATTTTAAAAAAATATTTACTGATGGGCCATGGAAAAAAAAAATGTAATCACCAAAATAAAATATCAATTAAGAAACACGATAGAGTGAAACCACGTTTATCCAGCCCTAATTGATCCCGATGTCCAGTTTATCTGTTTTTTGTAGCAAATTTTATGGGATGAATAATACATTATGTGCAATTAGAACAAAACTCCTTTCAAATACATTAATTAACTATGATACTGCAGTCACGGGGTGAGTGCAGTACTGTACTTACACTGTACTGCAATAAGTATCATAATACTGGATTGGGTACTGTGCAGTATGCTGTAACTTGGTGTTAGCTAAAACTCTGTCTGAAATTATTAGTTTGTGTCGTATAAGAAACTTTTCTGTTCATACTGTACCAATAAGTTTTAACCACTTCACATGCCCTGAATAAAAAAAAAATTATAGATGGCGATCTTAGCAAGATGAACAATAGTAATAGTGTCATCGTTATTTTGAATGTCTCTACCTCGAGTACAAGTCAATTTCTCAAATATTTATGTTCATAAACGAACATATATGTCAAAAATACACCGTATATAAGCACCATTCGATTTACAGGATTTCACCACTTGCTTGGAAAACCTATGGTACGAACTAACAGCGTAAGGCAAGGGCTGCATTTATACGATTAGATAACTTTTATAAAATAAATTTGACAGTGTGACACCGCCCTTATTTGTATGTTTCTTAAAGAAGGGGTGCCAGTAATGTTTACATCTGGCCATAACAAGACTCGGTAGAAGTTACAATGAATCCTACTGTTCTATACTGTTAGGAGCACGTAAACAGACTACGTTGGTTAATGGGGGCCGACTTCCGGTGTATTACACGCTTGTAAATTCCACCCCCATAAAGTCTTTGGAAAGGAAATTACAGTTCTCCCTCTTGTTAGGATGAATATTACATTCAATTTAAAAATATATATTCTAAGGTGAATTACAATTTTAGTTTAATAATGATGAGATCCGCACCTGTGAACACGTCAAGCTCATCTAGTCTGATTTGCCCAGCAACGTAGAGGTCAAGGTTAGAATCTCAGCAGGTTATATTTAAGTTTTTTTTATTACTAAATAGTTTCTCACTCACTCTCCCTTCATGCAAATTCCGATCTACCTTCAGCTCCACCCTATTAGTGTAATTAATGCGTTCGGCCCCCGGGGGGGCTAGTATGAGACGGAAGAAAAAAACAAGCTGGAAGAACATGTTTATAGTCAACAAACAAACGCGCCCCAGGACCCGATGTTAGTGGGTTCAAACCTAGCCTTGGACGAAGGGTTTTTCTTGTGAGATAAAAATCCGTAGCACAACTTCCTTCGAAGGGGATGTAAAGGCGTCAATCCCATATCGATTGTGCCGTATATGTGAAAATACCTTTCTCGGCAAAATTGGTAGGCCCTTTCGCTCTTGCTCATAGAAATTCTCGTGTGTTTATTTAATCAGCCAGTTTATAAAGTGTACGTTAAATACATCAAATAAATTAAATTAAAATGTACATACAATGATGACAAATAATTACTTTAGGGTCAACATATAAAAATATGTTCAACAAATGTAAAGTAGTCAACACGACACTAAGTCACTATATTTACCCTGCAGCTACCAATAGTGACAGTTGCAGAATACATAGAGTAGCTTTTTTTTGAAAATATCGGACAAGGTGCTTTTAAGTGCGATAAAATTTTAACTATACACTTGTTTTCCTAGTTTTGGAAGATAGCTTCATATTAGTTCCGATTTTTATAAGCAGTTTATTTTTGTCCAGCTATTCGTCAGGTATATATGCATTTTAACAACACTAATGGAGTAAGCATGTTGAGGGTACACTTTTAGAAGAAAGGTACCCACATTTTCGAGGAATAGGTTAAAGCATTTAGGCAAAAAGCACTCTCAGTAGGATTTGTAATCCCAAACGCCTCGTCACCGAAAAATAGGACTAGATGAGCCCGACAATATAAAGTCCACGTGTCTGTCGATGTGGATCGTACATCGTTAGTTACTTCCTTTTTTTCAAAATTAAAATAATTTTTGCACAAAGAAAAAAGTCAAATAACTTCAGCCAAGTTATAGACCTAACGTCTTATTGAATTTTACTTACCTGCAGCGGTGGCCGTGAATTCTGGAGAGCTAGACTCACATTATAAGCTAAAATTTCGGGAGAGTACACAAAGGGGTGATTTTTCACCCCTCTCTTCACGAGAATGCAAGCTCATTTCTGCTGTGCTATCCTCCTCATTCCTATTCTTTAGTTCAAGTTGATTTAATTAATTACAAATTTAGTTTAAAAGAGCATAACATGATCTTTACTTACAGTTAGGTGACCTGGTGGTCTAGGGGTAAGGTGTAAGGTAGACTTCTGTGCTGGGGTCCGGGTTTCAATCCTCGGTCCCGGCATAGATTTATCTGATTGCCAAACCCTTCCTTCACCTCTGACAAGACATCTTGTGAATGTGTGGAATGCCAGGCCTCCACCGTGGTTCGGATCCCCCGTTAAACTGTAGGTCCTCCATTTCATCTCACAATCATCCTACCATTACACATTAGCGTAAGTGCGTATAACCCGAACGGGTAGTAAGACGCGGTGCTAATATTAATACTTACAGTTCTAGCAGTAAGATCATTTCATGCGCAGACTCGAAAACCTGGTGTAGTCGAACGATGCGTGGGGAAGATGCGCAAGCCTCCAGAACAGCCACCTCGTGCAGAATCTCGGGGCGCAAGTCCGTGGAGCGCCGTCTCTTGCGCAGGAACTTGGCGGCGTACTGCTGACCGGTGGCGCGCTCTCGACAGCGCCGCACCGCCGCATACTTCCCTCTGTGAACAGGACCGCAAATTATGAATATGATATTTCTTTATTCATTTATTTGAGATATTTAATGTGCACTTTATCCACCGACTGATTATACAAACACACGACTTACAAACTAATTTAAATCTAGAACAGCACCCCACCCCGTTAATTCATCAGTGCGAAAGAGGAAACCCACATTTTTTCAATGATATTTTTTTTTTCCATACAAGGAATCAAACCCAGGACCCTTAACTCAGTAGAAAGACAAGCTACTGACTGAGCTAATATGTCAGACTAGTACGTTAGTAAGAGCAACGCTTATTAAGAGATTCGCCGAGAATTTATTCTCTTACAAAAAAAAATATTAAAATGTTAAAGCTTATTATGTATTTTTTATTTATAGATTAAGTATTTCAGTTAGCCAATACATACTGAACGTGCTTAACTCTTATCCACAAGATTGGGGATATACCTCTCTTGGTAGCAACAAGCTATTTTTTATTGAGTGCGTTTATACATCCTCTTTACAAGCGAATATTGTTGCAATGACCTATAAGGATAAGGTAAGGATTCAACCTCCTTGTTCTAAGTCGGATACCAGTCAGTATAAACACGCAAAATTACACATTAAAAACAACAACATAGCCACATGGTCTAAGAAGGTGCTACTCTCGAAGTAGAATAGACTGCCAATGACGGTGAGAGTGGAGTTCAAATCTCGGTCAGGTGTTTTGATGGTAATTTTTTTCCTTAAATGGTTTTTCACTCTTCATACACATGAAAGGGGGTACGCCCCATTTAATTAAACCTTCCTCATCCCTGACTCGTTAGCCTAATTAATACAAATGAGTATAAGACGTAATAAAATATGGCGATTGAAGAAAAAAAGCCTGATATATAGTTGAGGGTTCAGCGTTTTGCCATGGACACCTTGAGACATTCTTTATATAGGTAGGTAACCTGGCGGTCTAGGAGTAAAGTGTCAGACTTCTGTGCTGGAGGTCCGGGGTTCAATCCTCGGTCCCGGCCCAGATTTATCTGATTGCCAAACCCTTCCTTCACCTGTGACAAGACGTGTATTAATCACAACTTGTGAATATGTGGAATTCCAGGCCTCCACTGTGGTTCGGATCCCACGTTAAACTGTAGGGCCTCTATTTCATCTCACAATCACCCTACCATAACACATTAGCGTAAGTGCGTATAGCCCGAACGGGTAGTAAGACGCGGTGCTGCTGCTGCTAATAATAATAATAATAATAATAATAATAATAATAATAATAATAATAATAATAATAATATAGGTTAACGACCCGGTAAAGTTAAGATTCAAGTTAATGAGAGAGAGAAACGGGTATAAAAGCCCAGAAACATACTGTAGAGTTTGTTTTGTTTCTCATACTAATTTGTTTAAAATAGGTAATAAAGTGAGAAGTATACAAAAATGAGAGTTAAAAAAAAACAGCTTTTGATTTCGCCGACTAGTCCTCTCAACTGTCATATTTTCATATTAAAATTACATAAAACTATTTTACTTTCACATAATCCTAAACCAAACAATGTGTTCTACTAATGTCCTTTTTGATAAATCGCATAGCAAAATTGTAAGTTGTGAGATAAATATAGGTATTCTTTGTTAATATAAGTTACTAAAATATTTTTTTTTTAATTTCTAAAAGGGTTATTTCCAAGTAAATGTGGAAGTGATTTTGAACTAAATCTCCATTCCTCATCCCTCCCTTTCAACAATTTTTTTTCTTCCCATATTTCTAGTTATTCATCGTAAAAGACAATTATTTTTTATTAATGTTTGGTAGTTAAAGAAAGGTAATGATCAACAAATTCGATAAAACATCGTTAATATAGTCATATAGAGACATTTATAGTTAATAATTAGAAATAATAGACTAAAATTCGAAACAAATTACTATCCAAGCTCATAAAATCCAGCAAACGCAGATATATTAACGGAAAGGTTAGGGGTAGAGGATACCGTAGACTATCATGACGGATTGACGCCTAAGGCACAGACAAGGATAAACCATACCGGGGGTAGGTAACAGGTCAATCTCACGATAATTTTCAGTCAATCGCGTAAGAAAACTCTCATCATCAAGAAAAGGCAGGCTTACCTTGAATTATTCCACTATGGTACAGCTTATAAAATATTTACATAGTGTAATCCGTCAAGGTTTCTATTAAGGCAGTTACATAAGTGTCGGAAGAAATACTGAATTTAAAGAATAAATACAAGTACAGAAAGTATAGAAAAAATATATATTGAAATTTGTGTGGAGAAACAAAGGGTGATAGCGGAACCTTTGATAAATAGATGTAAAAATCGATCGGGCCCCAAAAAGTTTGCAGACCCCTCCCCATGAACCAGGCCAACAACCTACAGGTTAAAATGGCTGCGCACCGTGGGAGAACTTGAATCCTTCAACATGGTATAGCTAGGTGCTGTCAAGGCGCATTAATAAAAAAGCTAATTTTAAACATGGTTTCACTAAAGATGAGTATCCAAATGTCCTTCTCGAGTCAATCATCCAGCTTCCACAAAGCTAAGTTCAGGTATTGACCCAACCCCCTCTTCACATAATCCCACCTCACAAAGAGCTTACGCAGACTGAACATTACAATTAAAATGGTCCCTTTATGACGAACACGTTAAAATTAAGTTGTTTAACAACTGCAAATTTGGGAGTGCTTTTAATCACCAAACAGTGACACTAGCGAACCCCAGTGTTGATGTACTCAACCTGGCACAAGGAGCGCAGCGAAACTTCCTTAAGGCTGAGGATATGGTGTATACTTGTCTGTGATCTAAGGTTAAATTACCGATTGGGTGTAGCGTTTTTTCCCTCGTTCACATTCGCTACAGTAGCCCCATGACTTATTTGGTGCTGAATGACAGCTCACAGCTTACAGCTGACGGCTTTAAAAAGTTACCAGACCAAATTATGTATCCATACGCCGAACCAGATGATCTGCAAAAACATGTGTTTATCAGCTGTCACTTCTGACAGTCCAAATTTAGGTATATATCTAAATGTTGACTGTCAGAAGTCAGCTGTGAGCTGTCAGTCAGCACCAAAGAAGCCATGGGGCTACTGTACTAAAGATTTGGCTGAACATTTTGAGTTTATTCTTCTAAATTCTCAAATGCTAGAGCAGTAACTTAAAATACACCCTTTTCATTCTAGAATGATGGAAAACTTATTTTTTATGCTTTTTATTTTATTGCTTATCAAGTCATTTATGATACCAAGTAACAATGGGTTCCTACTGCTTTGCGATCAGTCATTCATTTTGTCATCACCATAAATTATATTATCTATGAAGGCGTGTGCCAATTCACTCTTTAAAGATGAGATAAAAAGAGTGTTTATTTCGGACAGTGGCGCACTAGTCCAGTCACGAAACAAAACAATATTTATGAATTCTGAAACTGAAAAGACGTGGGTATGAAAGCCTCAAGTAAGTGAATTGTATTTTTATTTTTATTTTTCAATGTCACTATCGCCTCATTGTTTTAGAAAGTGAGGACCACCACGACAAAATGGTGCTGGAAATATCAAGGTCACATATGAGACAAAGTGGTAATGTCAACTCTTGTTTGGTTTATTTTCTTCTATTCTTTTTCTATCGATACGTATATGGTAAAGTAAGTATTTGACAAGGTCTGCCCAAGCATTGTCTTCAAATATTTCATAGTCTCCAGCAAGCTCGTCCTCCACGTGGGAACTTTAAAAAAAAAAAAAAATCAAGTTTTATTTGATACTATTTTTATGTATAATCAGGTTTGTTGTTATTATTTTTGTTCAAACTGGTTTTATATTGAATCGAGTCTATTTCCGTCATGTGTGTGACTGCTTTGGTCTAAAGAGTCTTAAGTGATAGTGGACTTAAATAGTTCTACGAGATTTATTAATATGTACAGTCCTGTTTATAGAAAATGGTCAGCTTTTTACCCTAAGGACCGACCCACTGTAAGCAGTTGACTCTTTGTGAACAGAACTATACCCTTTTACGTAAGAAAATGAGCTTGAATCGAGTATAGCCATGTGTTGTTAACTGTTAAGTTGTATTCCTGTGTTTTTGCACCGCGTCTTACTACCCTCCGGGCTATAGCTTATATTCTCATTAAACTAATGTGTTAGAAATGCACCCACATTCACGTGGAAAACCATTTAGGAAAAAAAACCTCTTAGTGTATCCAACCGAGGTCAAACCCCGATCTCCCCATCTTCAGTAGTCTAGTCTAAAACAAGAGTAGCGCGTTAGAACATGTAGCAAAACAAGAGGGTTAATGTCACAAAAACAACCAACAAAAACCACAAATTTACGATAATAAAGGACCAAACTAAGATTAAACCATTCGTACTGGGTGATGGCTGAGATCTGATGAGAAATGCTGGGGGCGGAATAGTCTGTTATTGTTTTCAATTACTCAACACCACATCTAATATCACGGCTGAGGGAACTGCGGGTCTTCAGGAAAAAAAAGCTTCATATTGGCTTTCTCCCGGTTAACTGTTGCCAAGTCTCCCCTCTTTTACTTATGTCGGAAGGTGGTGGGTGTAATGGGGCTAGAAGGAGCTACTGGCAACATCGACAAACCAGCGTTGCGAAACTTGTCTTATACAAGGGAAGAATGAATCCACATCAACAAGAGAATGACAAAAGCTGTTTCCCGATAGTAGACACGCAATTCCCTCAGAGATGATATACAGTGTAGCTAACTCCCATTAATTAAGACGTATAATATAAATTTGCCCATTTAAAATATTGTCATCAATGTGTCCTTACCAAAGCTATGTCCCTTCTATAGATTACCCAATGACTTCAGTTTTCTTAATTAAGATACCTGAAACTCTGCCGATATTTAAAAAAATTAGCCTAACATTTGAACCGATAATTTTGGAATACACACAGCATTAAAGAAGAAATAAAACATTGATTAGTTTCTTTTTTATTTCACTCTTTCCTGGTCCAATAGCATTTCAAGAAACATTATACAGTATTTAGATGAAAAGTAATTTTATAGTTTAACATTTTTGTTAGTTAGAATTCAATTTAATTGATACAATGACTTATGAACCCGTTTTTAATATATAAACTGCATTTAATAATTTCCCTTGCCCATTCTAAACCACATTTAAACATTCGAATTAGCATAGCTGATGTATTATAAAACTGTTTGTTTAAAAAAAATGCCTTAAACTATTTTCTAGAGAATATAATAATTTGCTCTAGATTTGTCTTTTTAACAACTCTAGAGGAATACAGTGATTAATTTATGTAAATCTACTAAGGTAAGAGCAACGAACTATTTGCAATAATTTACACACCGCTCGTATAACAACGGTTTGGTAACCACTAAAGTCAAACGTTTAACATTATCAACATATTAATTTTATACACAAATTATGTTTCATATTACATCACCTTTTGATTGATATATATGTATATTTTAGTTCAAGAGTTCAAAGATCTCGTTGAATATACAAATGAAACGAAAGTATTCCAATTAATAATCGTTAAATATTTTATTTTGATTTACTAAAGAACTAAACACAACTTAAAATCGATAAATATCGCGATTAGGTGGATTTTTATTTAATGAATATGTTTCTTATACAGATTTTTAGTTACGCGTCTTATTTCTCGTTCAAGTTTTACGCCTATGCGCTAATTACACTTCTGTGTTAAGGATTAGGAAGGTTGCATTTATAGGAAGTTTACCTACCTTTGCGTGTAGGAAGAGTGGAAAACCATTTAGTAAAAACCACCCCCAGCACACACGACCGGGATTTAACCCCAATCTCCCCGTCTTCGATTATTATTACTTTTCAATTTCACACAGACTGACCAAATAAAATTATATACAAACATGAATCTAGAAACATTTATAGGTCTTTCCGTTTATTAAATACGCCTTTACACCATTAATAATGATAATAATAATAATAATAATAATAATAATAATATTTAAAGAGGCGATATATTTAGAAATGTACAAAGCCTAAAAAAAGTACAACTATAAATTAACTACGTTTCCTGAAATTAATTTTCCAGTACTAAAAATAGTTTTTAGTTCTTTTCAGTATGATCCACTGTTCAACATTAAGGTTATTAGCGACTTAATCTAAGGAGTATTAATAGGAGGGTAACATAGAATAAATGCACCAGACATAGCATATAGTTGGGATAAGAAAACAACATTATAAACCCTCTCCGTGTGAACTTCTAAGATTTAAACCTCAACCTCATAGTCACCAACGATTCAGTCTATTACGAGATATACACCTTAGACCAAATAAAAACTGGTACAGGTAGAACATTGGTAATTTAAAAAAAAAATCGTATTGTGTCTGACCAATTAAAATACACCAGCATAGGTGACCACATGGTCTAACGCAGGGTTTTTCAAATTCTGCTTCGCTAGTTACCCCAGGCTCCATGAGGTAATTTTATAATATTTTTGTATTTGTTTTTCACAATCTAAAATAGAATTAGTATATTAAGATATGTTTTAAAATCAAATCTGAATAAAGGACATTTACCAAACGCACAGCCAGAACATGTGAGATTTTTCCGTTTGTTGAATACTTTTATACTTGTGAAGGTGACCTGGTGGTCTAGGGGTAAGGTGTCAGACTTCTGTGCTGGCGGCCGGGGTTCAATCCTCGGTCCCGGCACAGATTTATCTGATATCCAAACCCTTCCTTCACCTCTGACAAGACATCTTGTGAATGTGGGGAATGCCAGGCCTCCACCGTGGTTCGGATTCCACGTTAAACTGTAGGTCCTTCATTTCATCTCACAATCACCCTACCATTACACATTAGCGTAATTGCGTATAACCCGAACGGGTAGTAAGACGCGGTGCTAATAATGTTAATATACTTGTGAAATTTAACTGTCATTAATTATTGTAAAAAGGGCTCCAGCATGTTTAAAAAAAAGCTTCTCTGATCTAAAAAGTGTGGGAACCCCTGGTCTAACATGTCACTCTCACATTAGACTGAGTTACCCATGACGGAGAGTACAGGGTTCAAGTGCCGAATTCTCTCTCCAAGAAAAATGCCGGTATATTTCTTCTAAATGCTACCCTCCTCCTTTCTAACCCATTAGTGTGAATATGTAAATAGTCTTCAGAGAAAGTAAGACGCAATGTAGAAAAAAACCTTTCTTCCCAAGTTTTGGGTATACTATTAAATAAGTTAAACCAAAGAAAATCAGTTATGTTGTTTTTTTAAAACTACATTAAAGCCCTTTTAGCACGAAGATTTAAGGAACAATGTCGCCTAACATTGGCGAGTGAGCTGAAGGTGAACAAGTGAGTGAATACATGTGTGTTCTCCTCCGGCTGACATGACGTGGTCGCTGAAGAATTGAAAACCGACCGAAGAAACCGGGCTGGAAAAAATAAATAAAAAAATCCAAACCAGTCTATGCTTCGGGACAATCACGTGGCTCCTCGCCGCCATATTTATGAACGCTTTTAAGACACACAAATCGTTTTAAAAGTGTTTTCGCACGAGTATAGGGCACAATGTCCGAGTCTGGGAAATAAGAAAAGTCAACCAAACAACCCAGTCTACTTTGGTACCACATTAATAATGAATGTTTTGCCTTACCGGGATTGGAACTAGTTTATTTAAGATGAGAGGCCCATCGTCTAAAAGAGCGGTCCCCGGGCACGCGAAATAAATGTCAGACCAATCTAGTCTTGTTTGCCAGTGACGTGGAGGTCAGAGTTCGAATCTCAGACGGGTGTGGAGGGATATTTCCCCTAAACGGTTTCCCACTCCCTCATAAAAATGCGGCTTCATTTCTTATAAACTAAATATTCCTCACTAATTATTATTACTCTTCTAGCGTGGTTAAGACGCGTATACTGCCCGGAAGGGTAGCTAGAGAAAAGGGGTCGAAGGGGGTGGGGTTGGGGGAGATAATTATGGTCTCTAAACATTTAGAACTGACATACCATGTATTTTTTTTTCATTTAATTTATCTAAGGTAAAACATTTAAAATTGCTGAATCACGAACATAAATAGGTTTGTGTAACTACTTTTCTGCACTTTTTTTTTTTTTTGAGAACGTGTGAATCCTAAGAGTTAGTGCACTGGTTCGGATAATATCTTCGCTAAAGTGAACGCACATTAACCACGCGACACTAAATCTATATGGGGCTGGATCAATGTGAATAAGCCAAGGGCATAGGCGACAAGTACGCATGTGCAGAATCTGACGTCATCGAAACAAGACACAAAGGAATAAAAACACAATGTATTCAAAATAAAATAAAGATGAAAGGAATATGTTTTTATCAATGCCAAATTATTCAAGGACTGCCTAGTTTTCTCCAGCAACATTTCGTAAACGATGCGGATGTGTGCTTTTTTTTTTTTTTTT
>CABFVZ010000116.1:517834-543932 GCA_902151445.1 Timema monikensis
CCTTAGCAGCGCATTTCCATGAAATGTGCCCAACACATTTAGTTTATTTATTCATAATTATAAAAAACTATTTTATATTGGAAATTAAAATAATTGTCTCAAGGTCTATTATAGAAGAAAACCTGCCACCGGCCCTCTTCATATCGTTAAGTTAATTAAATAAATTTTGACTGATATGTTTGCCTTACACTGTTGGTATAGCTCTTTCTACCACTATTCAAATATTTTTGTGAACCCCCAAACGTCATAGCACGTACCCCCGAGAGTACGCATACCCCACGTTGGGAACCACCGGCATAGGTCATCATATCAATTATAAAATGAAGTGTACAGGGAAAAAAAGAGTCAAACTTTATAATAATATTTAGCACCGCGTCTTACTACCCGTTCGGGTTATATGCTCTAAGTACTAATTATGCTAATGGTTTAGGAATTGGGAAGGTTTAATTAGAGGAAGTGAACCCGCATTTGAGTGGAGGGAGAGTGGAAAACCATTTAGGAAACCCCTCCACCCCCAGTTCACCCGACCGAGATACGAACCTCGATCTCCCCGTTCTCAGCAGTCGAGCTCAACCCGACTAGCACGTTAGCCAACTACGCCACCGAGGCGGGTAGTCAAAATTTAACTCAAACAGAGTTAGTGCTTCCATTTTTGTTCTGGAAAAATATAAGATGTAATGTGACCATCTCCCCCCACCCCAATGTATTCTTCCAAAAGTATCGATTTAAGAAAATATCACTCTCTTTTTGCTTTGTTATAGTGTTACAAAGGGCGAAATGAAGGTCGATAAACCACATAGTAAGTCACACGCAAAGTAGAGTCGAGATTGTTTAGTTATTTTTGTGTGTATTTTTTTTGAGATGACGGTAAGTTTGGGAGTTAGAAAACTGATTAGTTGTATTGAGGTGTTTAAAAAAAAATATTTTACCACACAAAGGTGGGTAGATTTCCTCTAAATTATACCTTCTCCATCCTTAATGCAGTGGTGTAATTAGTTACGGAAAGCCTGGACGTATTGTAAGATGAGGTTAAGTGGTCACGTGGTCTAACGCGCTACTCTCGTGTTCGACTAGACTGCTGAAGGGGAGATCAGGGTTCGATCTTGGATGGGTGCATTGAGGGTGGTTTTACTAAATGTTTTTACTACCTCCCTCCACGTGAATGCGGGTGCGTTTTCTCTAAACAAAGCCTGCCTAATCCCTAACCCATTAGTGTAATTATTAAATAGGCGTATAACCTAAACCGGTAGTAAGACGTGATGTTAAAAAAAAAGTTCCCACAAAAAAAAGTTGAGTGCTAATAAAATATATTTATTAGCAGAGTATAGCGGCAAACGTCAATGATATATTTTTTTAAATTATTGGAGTGAATGATGAGGTGCTGTTGAGTTACTGTTCAGCTTTTTTTCAAACTATTCTTCCTACCTGTTCACATAAAAAACTATAATTACTCAATGGGTTGGGGAAAAAGAAGGAAGCATTTTAAAAGTAGTCTACCCGTATTTTCATGGAAAGAGAGAAGTAAACAATTTAGGGAAAAAAACCTCAGTTGATCCAACAAGGGTTCGAACCCTGATCTACCAGTCATCAGCAGGCCAGTCGAACACGAGATCGACACCTTTGACCATTCGGCCACCGAAGCGGATTATCCAGCTATAACTTTTCCAATACAGTATAACAAAATGCCTGCCCTTCTGAATCATTGTGAAAATAAACATATCATTTGAGACTTGGCAAAACAAACTATACAATTCCAAATTTCATAACGATTAGGATTTTACGTTGTATTCGTAGAACAATTACATCACAAATATAATATAATTCCATCGCTAGCCTAGTTCTATTAAACATTTGTTCGTTAAGGGAATAAAGATAATCTCCATTTGACGTAATTTCCACTCATTTCTACGTATCAATATCTAATCGTTTAATGTTTGCTCCGAGCTGACATTGATTAAACGTAGGTCGTTAATCTTGTATACATAAATATTTGTTCAATTTACGAGAGCATCATATTTCCTCCCAGAAAACTAAAAGAAGAAAAACCTCAAAATTTAACATGACTTTAATCCTGGCTGGATGCATTGGCTGGGAAAGGGCAGAAGGGGTAGGAAAATGTAATCCCCAATTCACAAGAAATTTTTACCCCGTTATATTAAGTCGTTGATCAAACATGTTTATCATTATTTGGAAGGTTTTAACAATAGCTATTAATGACTTAGAAACATAGTTTATTCTCGGGAGTCAATCAATCTACCAGTAAATGAAATAGCAAGCAGTTCAGATCAAATAAGGAATCGGCTGATTCTCAAATATCGACTATATATAGATACCTTAATCAAAGGGGGCAGAGCTTAAAACATATATGAGGTTTTTGAGGTGCACTTTCTGAACTGAATGATTAAAGCTTAGCAACACACAACCTAAAAACTAAATTATTTATAAAACAGACACAAAACCCAGATTCTCATACGTAAATTCATCACTCTAAAAGGGGAAGTCCCAATTCCACCAATGTTCAATTGTTCGACCATGCCGGGAATATAACCTAAAACTCATAGCTAAATAGACAGCTGCACTATCGAGTGAACTAAGTTTTTGAAATAGTCAATATAAAGAGGGTAATTAAAGAGGAAAATTATACTGTAACTCAGCTGAAGAAAGGAAGGGTTGAAAAAAAATGTGAAAAATTACAATGTGAAATACCACCTCCAGTACACCAGACCCGGATTTGAACCAAAATCAAGCCCTGGCAGTCAATCAAGGATAAAAACCACTCAATCAATCCTGCCTATAAACCTTGTGTTAAACGTCTCGATAAAAAAAAATTTGAAGAGATAAATCGCTAATAGCCATCACTATGGCGTTTAAGAACATAAAAAGCCAACAACATATTTTGCAAGAGAGTACACATTCCTATGTAAACGAGAAGGAATATATTCAGACTATTTATTTGTCACTTTTTTTTACGACCTTGGTTGTCACCGTACAAGTCACCTTGACACGTGACTTCACATAGGTAACCACCAATCCAACCAACGTTTACTAACCCCTTAAAAATGATCGTTGGTGTTACTTTTATATAGTATAAGGGCTTCAAAATGAGCTGTTCAAAGCCCGAGACGTGAAATCCTAGGACACGCTACCCTCATCTCTCTCTCTCTGTCACACACACACACACACACACACACACACACACCTTTACTCGGTATTTAAGTTATCTTGTTATCACAAGGGTCAGTAACATTTTTAATCGCGAGCCATTCTAATGAATTTTACGAGTATCCCATTTATTTTCCAAAACAAATTATTGATCAGCCGGGATGTACTTATTTTAATTACACTAGAATATAGAAGAAGTGTCCTTGAATGTGTTTGGGGGTGGACTGGAAGAAAGTTGAAAAATAGCAAACCTGACTAGACCCTGCCGAAATTCGAGCATCAATCTCTCAGTCACTGAACCAGTTTAATGCGAAAGTGACGTTTAGACCATGTGGACCACCAATGCATGTCACAATTTTTTTTTTGTTTTAGGTGTGAGTCACTCACTTAAAGAGTTCAATTTTCATATGAAGGGTCTTGTCCGATAGATGGATAAGTCACTAGATCTACTTTCACATATTTATACGTCAAATCATTTTATCTTCAGTTTACACTTTTGATAGATTAAAAAAAACAACTAGTATATTGGTTTTGATTATATATCAATTATGGGTGCAACAAAATATATTTGTATTTTCTAAAAGCACCCTCCTATGAAAATTGGAGTATTATAGTATATCTATGAGTACTTTGTTGTTTAAAATTATACGTAAATATACCAAATGAAGCGGAAGAGATCCCAGGTATCAGTCTCGTCTTGTCTGACTTGCCAAATAAGTCAGGTTATAGTTTGAATCCCATCAAAGGGTTTTTACCTATATAGTTTCCCATTCTCTATCAATGGGAATGTGGGTATATTTACTCTTTTCTTACCGTCCTCATAGCTAATTTGTAGGAATATGTGTATAGCCTTGATGGGTAGCAGGACGTGGAACACATAAATAAAAAAATAAAAAATAAAGTGTAATAAAAGTACAGCAAAGAACACAGAAGGTGTATCGAATATATAAGATTTATTTTAAGATCGGGTCTACGACCTAATTTGCATAAACATTAAAAGTTCTTCTAAAACTTCAAATTGGATTTTATTTTTTTAGTAAATAATAGCTTTAATACACTATGTGGGCTACAAAGTTAATTTCTGGGTATACCACTGTATTAATATGATATGCATATTGCATGTTAATTACAAGAATTGTTCGGAAAAATTACATAGTGTGGGATTTTTTTTTACAAATCGCAAACAGCTCCACATTTTTTATCGATCTTATTTTTTAAATTTAAAGTTTTAACGAGTAGGACCATATCCTTCTAAAAGGGATAGTTAAGGTTATGCTATATTCTATAGTAGAGTTTTGGTAATAAGAAACTTTGATGAGAAAAAATATTTTTCTAGTGGACCAAACTGATAACATTTTACTAGATTATATGTGTTATTTTATAGGTAACTTATTGATAATATTTATCAAAAGTGACATCTGAAGATAACATGACTTGACGTATGAATATGTGCAAAACCCATTTCGGTGGCCGCGTGGTCTAAGGCGCTATTCTCGCAGTAGACTATACTGTCGATGATGGGAAGCTCGAGGTTCGAATCTTAGTCGAGCGTAACGAGGATGATTTTTCCTCTCCCCCTCAAAGCGTATGCGGGTACATTACCTATTAATATAACCTCCCTAAAACCATTAACGTAATTAGTACAGAATGGTATAACCTGAACGGGTAGTAAGACGCGGTGTTAAAAAATAACAACGTGAAAGATCTTGTAACTTTTTTTAACTCTCAAATAAGTACTTCCAATGAAAATTGGACTATATTTAACCTCCGGTGTCAAAGCCATTCAAAGTTCAAACACAGAACAGGAAATCGTAGAGACTACAACCTGAAATGTCGGTAAAAGGAATCGTTAGGAAGGAGGTATAGTAAAATAGGCAAGCGTGTGTGGGTCTTTTGCCCACGGCAGATGTACGGTTAGATTGTGTGTCAGTCGTGTAGGAGGAAGGTCTTAGAGCTCTCTGGCAGTGACTCACCTGACACACGCCTGACGGTCACACAGCAGGATATGGCCTCACCTGCCGACGGACCATAGATAAACAAGTGGATGAATGGAGGAGATTCACTACCCATTCTTTACAAATAAACACCTGGATTTGGGTTTTTAGCACCGCGTCTTACCACCCGTTCAGGTATATATACCTACGTACTAATTACGCTAATGTGCCAAAGATAAAGAAGGTTTAATTTAGAGGAAGAAAACCAATATACGCATGGAGGGAGAGTGGGAAACCGTTTAGTAAAAAACACCATCATACACCCGACTGGTCTCCATGTTATCGGTAGTCTAGTCTATGGAGAAAGTGACGCCTTAGATCATGTGGCCATCAAAGCAGGTCTTTAGTTTATTACTAGCATAACACCAAGGTTAACCACTTGGGTGATCAAAATGGTCTAACGCAAAGGTTGGCAACGTATTTTTCGATGATTAAGATAATAATAATGGCATGTCTGAGCTACATAAATCTGTAACTCAATTTTTGGAAAGATTATTATTATCAGCACCGCGTCTTACTACCCGTTCGGGTTATACGCACTTACGCTAATGTGTAATGGTAGGGTGATTGTGAGATGAAAATGAAGGGCCTACAGTTTAACGTGGGATCCGAACCACGGTGGAGGCCTGGCATTCCTTGGAAAGATTAGCCAGGACTAATGTACCATTGTCCAGAGGACGCCCGAATGTGCTATTATGGAGATCCTCTCCATGTCCCGATGAGATGAGGTGATGATAATGTGAGTGATTTTTGCGGGGTAAAGCCAATTAAAATTTTAACCGAACTTACGCCTAATTAACAAACCCTGGTGATCGTGGAAATTATTCCCCTTTCGAAAAAAATCCCCAGTACCAGCTGGGAATCGAACCAGGGACCTCTAGGTCAGCAGCCAAGGCCACTTAATGAGACATTTAAAAATTAAAATTTTTTTTAAACTAATTATTTTAGTTCTGAAAATTGAAAAATGACACCTGAACACGGGAATCGAACCCAGGACCTTTAGTTTGGTACGCCAATGCTCTAACCACTGAGCTATCCAGGAATCGTCCCGTGCCCAGGGTCATTATTCACTCATATTTTAAGGCAGAGTCTATGATGGACGTGCGGAAATCGTCAGCTACAAATGTGTGATTTCATTAAGATCACAAGCTATCAAATAAAGCAGCCATCTTCGACACGGTAGTTGGCTTAAAAATGCTGCCACTTGTACAGTTATTATAATTGTAATTGCAATTGTATTTAAGAATCAAATAGCCAAAGCTATTATTTATGCTTTTTAGTGAGGATTACTCCATTACTCCATTACTCCAGGTGTCATTTTTCAAATTTCAGAATATGATATCTAGATGGAGTAATCCTCACTAAAAAGCATAGCTAATAGCTTTGGCTATTTGATTCCTAATTATTTTAAGGCCCGCGTATATAAGGAAAGTGGTCCAAATATCAATCTCATTAAGTATAATTTGCCTGCATCTGGGACGTAGGGGTTCGAATTTAGTCTGAGTGTTCTAAGAGTGGTTTTTACTTCCCGCAAATGTTGGTACATCTCCTTTAGATCCCAAGTCCCTCCACCTTACTCCATTAGCATAATTAAAATGCTTACATATCCAGTCATGTGATAAGATGCGGTGAGGAAAAAAAGTGGTCGATTTTTTTTGGGGGGAGGGGGGGGGATAAATCGTTCGTTGTAAGTATTAAACTGTTGTATCTTCCCTGTTTAATTAGTCCATGAATTATTCAACGTGCGTATTCCCCTGTTTTATCGAATTGAACCAACACCACCACAGAGCTGAGCGCTCGCTCGACTGTGAAATGTTCTGCAGGAGGGAAGAGCTTTCTCTTCTTGGAGCTACTACCTATTTTACGCTAGCCCCACCACAACGAAATGTTGCAATGAGTTGCATTATGGCTGTACTTGTGGGTTTTACGGTGATATAAAGCCATTCTAATGAGACATGCACTATATCAGACGTATGAGAACTAAAAAGTAAAACTAAATTTTTAATTAATTTCTAATACCTTTTACGAGAGCAAATAAAAAAAACATCAAAAAAAACAGAACATTATACTGTAATACATTTTCAGAGAAGCAATTATTATTAATTATATTATTACCCGTCCTCGTGGCTAGGTGGTTAGCTTGGTTCAACAATATGTACATGAGAGCGTGGTTCGATACCGGGTGGTACTGACAAAGATATTTACTATTTGTAATAAATATATCAATCTATTCAATTAATAAATATATAGGTAATATGTTTAGGCGTGTACATTAAGTCGCAATGTCCTAGGTTAGGTTTGTTTCTAAGCAATGTTTTTTGACAATGCATTGTCTTAATACCCGTCCAAGTTGTCTGCATATCCACACACATGGAATAAGGATGAGGCAGGTAAAATTTATTGGTTAAACTTTGTTAGAACATCTAGAAAGCTTTTATTTGATAATGATAACCCAATGTTAGGTGTGCGAAGTTTTTTATTATTTATTTTATCGAACACTTAATCTTAAAGGGGTTATTTGTGACTAAGTTGCCATTTTAGCTTTCTCCGAAAAACTACATCTCACATAATGTTAGAGCTAACTAATATTATATCTCAACCCCACCGGGATTCGAACCAAGGTATTTCAGAGATTTGTTAAATTTTGTCTGAAGCACAGTGCTTCATTAATAATTCTCATGGGCAATGTTGATGTGCATGATTTTATGTGAACATGTTCTTGTTAGTTATAAGTCAGGTAAAAACATTCACGCTTATTCATAGAATAAAAAATAATAATGTATCCATTGCATTGCAAAAGTTTTTGGTTCAATTATATATGACAATCTTTTGTTATAGAATAATTTTTTAATTAAAATGACTTTCTTTCTTGAGTATTATATCTGCTTTATGAGTTCAAAAATTAGTTAAATTATAAAATTGAGAAAGTTTAATAATATGAACATTAAAAAAAAAAGATCGATTTAAACATATATTTGGTAAAAACAAACGCTCTAAAACTCAAGGTAGTCGAAAAACGAATTGTTATGAATTCTCAAACCTTCAGGAAATAAATTGCTTACTATCATGTGAAAATCATGTTAAGTAATGAACTATTCAAACTAGATCTAGTTTTTATGGAGGAGGAGATCATGTTGGAAACCATTACAAGCAAATAGTTCCAATTATTCCCAGTCTAACCCAAGGAATGGTAATCATGATTTTTTATGCACAATGCTATATGTACATCAAAATTAGAACTTCCGCTATTACTATAAAGAGCAGAGGGGCTGGCTACTTCACAAACTAAATAATTAGTCAGATTAAATTTTTTTTATAAAAGATAAGTAAGGAAACATAATTGGATTTTCTGTTTAAAGGGCACAACGATAAAAAGTGTTGCAGATGCACAGGAAGCCAATATTATTAAAGACGTAATATTTTCTAATGTGGCTCATGCTAAAATAGGGGCGAAGATATCAACATATTTATATGGAAATACAAACTTAAATGTCTATAAAGAAAAAGAAAAAAAAATCACATAAACGTAACGAGTTAATTTTCTGAAATGTTACACTTGAATGATAAGAATATACTAAACAAAGATCTAACCTCCCTCAAACTAATAAAGTAATTTTTTAACAGTCACAAGAGAGCATTTCAAGATGATTAAGGACTAGTTTAAGTGGCTTTGAAGCTTCAACAATATCTTCTTGTTCTATTTGGCCTTATTATTCTCAAATATAACTTTTGTAATGTCCAATATTTGAGCTGAAGTGTTAGTTTTACAAGACTTAACAATGGTTTTGGGTTAGTTTTTACTTTTCACTTCGCTTTCACTTGTATAAGTGTTAAGGATGGAAAGAGTGAATCAAAATAAGTGCACCAACATTAGCGGGGAGAGATTATATGAAAAATTATATGTGGAAAAACCACCCCCAGTGCACACGGCCAAGATTTTAATTTTATTTGTAAGCTCGACGCCTTGATTACTGATGCAGCAGATATTTTTGATTTTATTGAACCTAAAATATTGCATACTTAAGTAACAAAAATAAAGGCTTTAAGACACTTAAGTAACTTTTTTTTTTGCTTCACGTCTCACTACCAGATCGGCAAATATTAATTTAACTTTATTAATGGGATAAGGATGAACAAAGTAGAATTTAAAGAAAATATAGATGCATTTGCGTGGAGAGAATATGGGAAATAATTTAGGAAAACTCATTCCCAGTACATCAAGACGGTATTCGAAGCCTGACCTCCTTGTCACTCTGCCATCAGACTAACTACACTAGACATTTAGTCCTAGGGTCCTAGCTTTGTTTTAAGACATGAAATATTTGAAGTTAGCCATGATAAATTATATCAGAAAACCGTTATCCAACTTTGACAAGCTATCATCCTCCTCCATCTTTTAAACAAAATTCTTTTCATGAGCTGTTTCAAAAATTGTTTCTTGACTTGGTACAAGATAGAGCACTGCGTGATTAGATGAGGAGGAACTTTATAAAGAAAAGAAAATAACGTTCATTTTCTGCACGGTTGATCGCGTCCCCGGCCGTTAAGGCGAATAATTGCACCGTAGCAAAAGACGGACAAAAGAACATCGGTGGTACTTTACACAAAAGATAACGGGATACCTTGTATCACGCATTTACAATTCGATCACGAAAACTATGCTATACATAGAAAGGGATATCTTACCTAACATGTTTTAGTAATTATATTTTGAAGGTCGCTTAGCTAGTAGGAAATAAACTATTTCTGAGATCTCTCTACTACTACAACTACTGTTTTTACAAGTTAGTTTTCTTTCAGACATGGCGCCGGCGCAATTATTATACGATTCTGTATAAATAAACAAACTTCTTTATAAGCTGTTAATGAGAAACATGACATATCATGTGAGAAAAAAATACCCGCCGGTTGTACAAGAAACTTGTGTCTGTGATGTAACTTGACATACAAACTAGACGTATTTACAGTGGTCTATACACCGACATACGGATAAATATAAATGATAGGATAACGCGTGGTCGCCAAGAAATGAAAGCTGCGGTTATTACAACTGAACCCCTTCCTTAAAAGGCCATTTAAACAAACAAGTCATTAAACGATATTAGTAAACGTATAGGCCAATTTTAGTAGGAATAACTATTTTAAGCACACTGTATTACTATCGGGTTATATATAAGCTTATGTACTAATTACGATAGTGGTTTTAAGGATTAGGAAGGCTAAATTGAAAGAAAGTGTACCCGCATAGCGTGGGGGGAGAGTGAAAAACCCTCCTCAGTACACCCGATTGAGATTCTAATCTCGATTTCCCCGTCATCGGTAGTCTAGTCCACTGCGATTGTAGTGCGTTATAGGGCCTCTATACGATCAGTCAAGACTGTCAGTATTAATAAAGTAATAATTAATACTGACAGTCTGAGTTATCGTGTAGGGGCCCTATTAGACCATGCGGCCACCAAAGCGGGTAGGAAACATATGATCTTAACGGTAGAAAAGTTACTATTCGATCTACTTTCACGTATTCATACGTCATGCTATGTGATATCAAGCTGGCACTTTTGTTACAAAATATCAACACTTATTAAAAATATTTATAATATAGTAAAATGTTATTAGTGTTGACAAAAAAAAGTTTGTACTTTTTAAAAGTTTTTTTTCCGCCAGATTTTTACTGTAAACCAAACAATCAGGCATATTTTTTGGTGAAACCTAGATTCATAATTATTTAAAGTTGGGACAAATTTCATTTCATTGCCTGAGTAATTATATACTCAATTGTTTGGATTAGTATATATTTAATATACTAGCCCCCATCGGTGGTCACGTGGAATAAATGTCAAAATAATGTCATAATAATCTCTAGATAGTTTCTCTTATTCCTAGCATGTGAGGGTACATTTTCTCTATATTCTACCTTCCGTACCCCTACGTTAACTGTGTAATCAAATGCAAATATTTTGATTCAATACTCGGTAGCAAGACGCGGTTAAAAATAGATAGTTAAATCAGGATGCCATTGAAAGAAATAATTCATTCTAGGTTTGGGTAGTGAAATTAAGTGAAATGATTATACAATTATCAAAAAGTGACAAAAACATGTGCTCGGAAGTATAATTAAGTGCGTAAAAAACGACAATTCTAATTTTCAAACATTATTCATTAGTAAACTACTCTTAATTTGAAAACTATCTAATAAAAAAAAAAGTTATGACCATATAACATATAAATACAAAGTTTTAACTAAATTCATCAAACCATTTTGGATTAAGAGACACATAATAAGTCAAAATTAATTATAATCTAGAGGTAGAAATAAATGTGTTAACGATTACAATACTTACTATATTATTTAAAAAAAAGCCAATGATAGCCCGTATTCTTTCCTAACAACTTTACTTAAAAAAAAAAATCACTATCTATTAGCTAATTGAGCACCGCAAGTTTCACACCCACGACCTATAGGGAAAATTTAAGCGCACCCATAACTATTCACATCACGGGCGTCGCTGAAGGCAACTCTGTAAAGAACGTCTCTTTCGCGCGGTTGAGTAATCACACCAGTCACGAAGTATAAAGCTGCCTTTAAGTAGTGCGGGACCCACCCAATCATCAGAAACAACATCAACCAAAAATAAAACAAAAAAAAAAGGGAGGAAGGGGGGTCTATTTCCAGTCCGGGAATTACAAGCTCCGGTCCACCTTCACCTGGGCAGTAACCAAGATCAAGAGAATCACAAGCGTCAAGGTCGTTTCCGATAGGGATAACCGGATAAGTAATAATGGTAGTCAAGTACACAGGTATGATTAAACATGATTATAGACGCGATTTAAGATTATCGATTGAAAAATGATCTAAAACAGAGAGAGATTTCAAGGCCGGTAGATGATTAGATTAAAATAAATATTTAGACGAATGGGGAAAAAAACTAGTTTAAAAAAATAATTGTCTATACTTCCGAAATAGAATCTACGTATCATTAGTTTTTTTTTACAGAAAATTTACAACCAAATAAAGAAATCCAGATGTATTAAAGGTGTTCCGGTGAGCGTTGAATTGATTAACAAGTATTTGTTCTAAAAAAAATGTTGGGGAATTTCTCTAATATTTTCAGTGCTATATTTTTTAATGAAGTTTAAATAAGTTACTAGGGAAACAACTATAAACCCCCAAAAATACGTCAAACTTAAGTTTTATAGCAATACTTTTTTTAATAAAGGTACCGAACAATGTGTATTTTATAATAAAAGTTTGTTAATCAATAAACTATAACTTTCACGCTTATGGCTATACATATATATACTTTGTGGCGACCTGATCGTCTAGGGGTAAGGTGTAAGACTTCTGTGCTGGGGTCCGGGGTTCAATCCTCAGTCCCGACACATATTTATCTGATTGACAAACCCTTCCTTCACCTCTGAGAAGACGTGTATTAATCCCAACTTGTGAATGTGGGAATGCCAGGCCTCCACCATGGTTCGGATCCCACATTAATTTGTAGGTCCTTCATTTCATCTTACAATCACCCTACCATTACACATTAGCGTAAGTGCGTATAACCCGAACTGATAGTAAGATGCGTTTCAATTTCAATTCCAATTTCCTTTATTATAGTGCTGGCCAACTGTCGTAAGACCTATAACAGGCCAGCACTGAAAAGTACACACGTACATACCTTACAATACATATACTTACACACAAAAAAATGATAGACAAAAAATGGATAAATAATGTTAGATACTGATGAATAGTTACGAGATAAAAAAGTAGTTAATAATAATAAGAATAAAAAGTAACATTAAAAACAAATAACTAAATAGTAAGCAGAAGTAATAGTAACATTATGTAAAAAATAGATCAGAATATTGTAAGTTTAAATAATATAGGCAAAACCTCTACATGATAAATTATTGATATGGGATAACCTTAAATAACTCTCTAAGTTTAGCTTTACTTTTATGATAAAAGTCGAATTCGACAAAACTAGAATTGGCGCTATGGACACAACGACCTATAGGGCTCATCTTATAAGAGCTTTCGAGAAAAAACAATTTAGGATTACGAGAAGCCCGAGAAGGGATATGAACGCCTACCTGATCAAGGGCAAATTTGCAAGAATAATAATAATAATAATAATATTTTGTGTGATACTCATACCACATGGTTTTGTATGTTCAAAAGTTAAGTCTTTCATTAGTGAATTGATTTCCACACGGAAAGAAAAGATGTGTGGTGTATTTTTTTTCCCATTTTATAATCTCATTCCTTCTATGTAATCGTGCGTTCCATACATAAGTAGTTCGAAAATATCCGGTAGGATAGAACGCATTCATATATATATATGAAATAATGCTATATTTTATACATATATATATATATAAAATATAGCATCTTACCACACCGATGTTGACGCTACTTTTTCACGACCAAGGTGAGCACATAAAAAAAAAAAAAGCAAAGCCGCAGTTCATTGAGCGTGAATTAATTTACTGTTGTTTCTTTTGTGTGGGAACTGTCTGTTCTAAGAAGAAGAATCAAATAAATGAAATACCAGCATTCTTCAGCTTGCGCATCTTCCTGGGAAAATAAACAAAGGAACATCTTACACCATGAACATTAAAGAATTTCCTTCTAAAAACTAGATTGTTAAATAATTTACATTTACGATCATAGGTCACACGTACGAGGATTCTTAGAGGTTTTCAAATGAAACTGTTTGAAGCGCAAATCCAATCGGGGAGAAACTGTTTTAGATTCTAATTACTATAGATATAGTTACTATATCCCAAAAAGGTGTGATATTCAAATGATCTTTAATCATTCTTTTTGCACCCCCCCGTCCCCCTCCATTATGTTTTACTACTTATCTGGACTACTCACATATAATTACTCTAATGAGGTAGGTGTGAGGAGCGTATTTTTATAAAGATAATGCACCTTCATTTTCGTGGAGAAAGAATGGTAAATTATTTAGGGAAAAAAAACCTTCAGTTCACCCACCCGGGATTCAAAACTCGAACTCCCATCCACAGGCAAAATCAGAATAGATGAGTTCGACGTTTAGTCTACGTGATCACCGATGTGAGCCTCTTTCCTTCTTTAATTCCTTTACTATTTAATAAATATACATTTTTCACTTAAGTTTCAAGAAAAATCGTAATACAAATGCAAAAATTATCAATGCATGTCTTGTTTTTCTGTGCACCGCGTCTTATTACCCTTTCGTGATATTCACATAAATAAACTAATATGGGGTTGGTTGAAGAATGTAGAATAAATCGATATTCACGTGGATATATAATGCATTTTTTGTTGTTGAAAAAACACCCTAAGTAAACCCAGCTGAGATTTGAATACCAACCTCTCCGTCACAGACAATCCAATCTATTGCGAGAGTGACGCCAACTTGGATCATCCGACGACCGCCTATACGAGTTTGCATTAAATGTTGAGTGGAAAAATCTTAAGGAGCTAATTTTTATTTTTATCACCTCATCCCACGACCTGTTTAGACTATACACATACGCCTACTAATGACGATAGTGTGTTAAGGACAAGTAAGATTGAATATATAGGAAGTGTATCCACATTTGCGTGAAGGGAGAATGAAAAATAAATTAGGAAAGAGCACCCTCAATACATCCGAACGGGCTTTGATCCCCGACATCAGCAGTCCAGAAAATTGCGAGTGTGACGCCTATGCGGTCACTGAAGCGGGTAGGTAATTGATCAAATTAATTATACGTACTGGTATTTCTCCTTAAGATATGATGATACACTTTAGAGGGCGTTGTGGAACACATTAGTGTGCAGCCAGTCGAGATTGAACCCTGGGCCGGTTCACAATCCTTAACAGCGTTCCTGATTTGATTTCTCCTCGTATATCCGCCTCCCCACACCTCACCAGCACATAAAACATTGCAATCCGGGCGGTCCCCAGATGTTCGCCTTCTCGGGTCGCCTGAGAATGACGTGGTCAACGGCGTTGTGCATCGCTCTGTGTAATTCACCTTGACAGCGAAACGGTACATTGCGTGGAGTTCATATTTCTTGTGATCTTATTTATTACCGGCAAAAACGGGATGAGGGGCTGGAATTTTGACTAAGCAAAGTGAATTATCTTCTTAAACCCCACCCACAGGTATTATTTTCATATGAACGCGTTCTATTCCACTTGTATGGGTGATTTGACTAACAAAAAACCCTAAAAATGTTTTCCCCCGCCACTTCTTAACTAACCTTCAATGTGGTCCGGTTGCTATTTTTTATAAATATCGTAGAAATACAGAAATATATTAAATAATTGTCTGATCAAAACTACAAATAGTTATTGAGGAAAATAAAGGATAGGCCCAGTGGTGTAGTAGTGGTCAGTGCACTTGGCTATGAGCTTAGGGGTCCCGGGTTTGATCCCTGGCTGATACTTTGGGTATTTTACCCGGAAGGGGAACTACCCAAAATCAATAAAATAATAGGTTTAAGACTAATGACCTCTTCTGTGTTATAGTATCCAGAATTCAAGGCTACAGATCTAATGGGACCTGGTTAGATTCCCCACGCTTCCAGATTTGTCTGTGAGCAGTGGGTCTGGGATGGGATCAACTCAGCCTCGTGAGGACAAAATGAGGAGCTACTTGAATTAAGAATAAGCAGCTCCAGTTCAGAAAACTGATATTAATGGCTGTAGTGTTCATTTTGATGACCATATGACACCGTATATCTAGGAAATGGGCAATATCTTCGCCAACAGACGACAGCTGATCGTTCGGTATGGCTATTTTATGAGATGACGTCGTGAAGTTATGTGTGTGTATATATATATATATATAAGCAATTCCTCTCGGCAGTGATGCCTGGAATTCTACTTTTTATAAATAAAATAATTTATTTCGAGGATTATCATACCAAATTCTACAAATATCCCCAGAGTGAGGCTGCCATTTATGTCAAATTTAAGTTACTCAGGGAATGCTTTGACATTATTTAGATAGAGTTCGCGATGTCATAAAATAATAGTTCTGTGTTCTAAAAAACAACAAAAAACACTGATCTTTACTTCAAACCAGGTGATTTGGACAAGCAAGAAGTTGACTTACGCGATCTTTCATCTGTGTATGACTCGTTTTAAAAATTATATTACTGGGAGAGGTTTAGTTGATTTGTAAAATTAACTTTTTTTTTGTCAACACTCAGTCGCGTAGAAATAAAATTTCTAAGTATCATTAAATTCTTTCTATGATGACTTTGAACATTCAAGCACACTTGAATACTTCAATCATTCTCCACAAATTATAAAAAGGCGATGACTTTTTCAACAAAAATGCTGAGATGATGTCAGAACGTCAATCATATTTATTATATTTACAGTCAGTCATTAAATCTTCATCCACTACTGTTACGACCGGCATCAACATATACTTTACAGATACTTCAACATATTCTTTTACAGCAACTTGTTATTACTTCAGAAAAGCATATATAATTTACTAAGAGGTTTTAATTGGTATATTCTTCACTAATTAAAATTCCTTTAATGCCCTGTGTTCGACTAGATAGTTTCATTAAAAAAAATTCTCCGTGAAGTAACTAAATGATTTATCTAGATAAAATTTTTGCATTTGATTTCATTATAACTTTTGCATACACAATTACTTTAAAATCATCAAAATGATTTTGATACTATTATCTTAGGAAGATGGAAAAGAAATGCTCGGAGAGCTTTGAAATGTGGTGCTGGGGAAGAGTTGAGGAGATCAGGTGGATGGAGAGGGTGACAAATGAAGAAGTCATAAGAAGAATAGGTGAGAATAGAACTACTTTGGATGGGATTCTTGGGTACATGACGTCATAGAAGGAAAGGTTGAGGGAAAGAGGAGCTTAGGAAGAAGGAGGATTCAAATATTATATGACTTGAAGGAAAGAAAAAAATTCTGGGAGCTCAAGGAGGAGGCGGAGGACAGGGTGCATTGGAGGTCTAATTTTCACTGACAAAGGGAATGGACCGGCTGTAAGACAGAACTAATAATAATAATAATAATAATTTATTATTATTATTAAATACCATAACATTTTGATGCCTCTGAAAAGTAACCACGATTTATTTTTTTAATATTGCACAAGTAAAATATTGTAGCTTGACCATAATAATAATAATAATAATAATAATAATAATAATAATAAATTATTATTATTATTATTATTATTATTATTATTATTATGGTCAAGCTACAATATTTTACTTGTGCAATATTAAAAAAATAAATCGTGGTTACTTTTCAGAGGCATCAAAATGTTATGGTATTTTTTATTCCCAAGAGTGTTTGTCTTTTTATCGACATAATGGGAGGGTGGGGTGAGTAGTCTACCATTAGAAAATTACTGCAACAACTAAAAGAGTGTGTGTTGAATGAAAAGTAGATCATGGACTTAAAACATCCTTGTAATATTATTATTATTATTATTATTATTATTATTATTATTATTATTAGCACCGCGTCTTACTACCCATTCGGGTTATACGCACTTACGCTAATGTGTAATGGTAGGGTGATTGTGAGATGAAATGGAGGACCTACAGTTTAACGTGGAATCCGAACCACGGTGGAAGCCTGGCATTTCCCTGTAATAAAACACTTAAAATATAAAGAGAAGACTCCAAGTATTTTTTAATGTGTCTTGTATTAACGACCGTGTTATGACATTAAAACTTATGAAATTATTTTCACAATTAGTGCACTACTGCTAAAATAAATATAGAGGTTTCAAGTCGGCTACTATTTAGTCCTATCACATAAATAAAAATAAAAATATCAGTATTATAATACACAAACTAAATATAAATGGATGTTTTATACTATTATCTGATAAATCACTTAGTATGACGAGCATATAGTATGTCTCAATCATGAAGTATTTAATTTCATGAGTAGGAAACAAAGTATTTAAATTACATCCCGTTATATTAAAAAGGAAAGTTATTTAAATATCAATGCCAAACTCCTTAAAAAAAAAATCAATTTTCCTTACGTTAGTATACATTATTCATAGTAATTATAACAATATGAAATGTAACAATTTATGAATTTTTAAATTAGCCTACAATGTGTATAAATATACTACGTGAATTATTCAATTCATCTTTCTTGTACGTTTGATATAAATCTTAAAAAAAAAAAATGTTTTTTCTTAGTCGTAAAAAGGAAGCAAAAATGCTACTATATAAAAATTAAGCTTGTTCGAAAAAGATGTTTGATTTTATGGATGGTTATATTTTATAACTGTAATTATAAGTAATATCCAAGGCGTGGTTGTTGGACCATTTCACTGTGACATTAACAAATACTTTTGAGTAATCGCTCATGTTTGGCGGTGACTGGAATATTAACATTATTACAAGACCAACAGAAAATTAACAGACATATTAGATCATGAGTTCATGGAGGTAAAATTGTGACACAACTTTATCTCAGCAATGTTTTTAGTTTATTTATTCATTTATTTTATTTTATAATAATCTTACTTTACTTAAGAGTTTTTATGTATAACTTAACACACGGAACTATTTTTATAGTTTTTATAAAGTGTTTTTTTTATTATTTATATGGCATTATGTAACCTTTGAATAGATTTAGTAGTCCTTACAAGATAACAACCTAGACAAAAAAAAACGAGCCTAGTATTAAAAAGTTGAATATTATTTAAACTAAAGCGTGAATCCATAAACAAACATTCAATAAATTCTTCTGAGCTTCCAGGGATCGAACCAAGATCTTCTTAACCAATAATAAAATATTATTGTTATCAACATTAATGTAGGGATTTCACAATGACACACTATTTTATAACTTTTTTTTTAACAGAAATTACAAATTCTCCTAGCAATATTTCAAAAAAGTCATTGATTAATAATAGCACATCCCATGTCAGTGGGCACGAGGACTAGACGGCAAGCTCTTCTGGTTTGGCATGCAGGTGTTAGGGACCTCTAGGTTCGAATTCTGGTCGGGATTAATAAGGGTGTTTTTTTCCTAAATAGTTTACTACTCTCCTTCCGCACACATTCTGGTACATTTTCTTTTGGTTCTGCGTTCTTTATTCCTGCCCCATTAGTGCGATAAAATGCAGATAATCCACAGAGTTAGTAAGACGTAGTACTATATATATGTGACTTTGAGCAATAATGTGCTATGTCCCAACAACGATAACAGTTAATTGCTACCATACCACCCTATATAGAGCTGCAAAACATATTTGTGTTAATTTTGGAAGATCTAAGTTTTTATCTAATTACTTAACCGGCTTCGTGGTATAGTTGTCCTGGTTGTGGATCTCGAGGTCCCGGGTTTTATTCCCTGCTTGTACTGGAGGATTTTTCTTGAAGATGTAGCCCAAACGCACTATTATTATAAAATAACTTTAAAATAATAATAATTTAGGCTTTTGGATTATTGATTTTTTTTAAACTTAAATATTGCCTTAGAATAACTTTTGTGGTAAAGCATACTATTGACCTGCCAGAGAGCGAACCCTGACCTCCTAAAATCAAACTTGTTAGCGCACGCTTGACTGTTGATTTCAAAGAATGTTAAAAATGGAGGGTTCAATGCCTACAAGGAATTCCTTCGACGGAAACTTGTAACCAGAGGCTGTTGTGTAGACGGTATCTGGTTTCTGAGTCATCAAAGTATTCACTTGTATTCATGGCCGCCCTGCGTAGGGACTTCAGCTCAGGGAAATCGCTTTGTTTGAAACAAGACAGTTCATACATCACCTGAAGAGCTAGAATTGGTATTCTGATCGACACTTCAGAGGAAACTGACTAGAACCATTGTCCCCTATACAATCGATTCATATTTATTTTGTTGTCGAGTCATTTTAAGAAAGCCTTTTCCTATAAATATCTTTGAAATTCTTTCAAGTAGGACCTACTTCAACCATTTATTTAAAGAGCTAACATATTGATGGTCCCAAAGGTATGTCAGGATTCAATCTTAATGCTCCATTTTCAATCCAGGAAGTTACGTACTAACGAGATTTAAAAAAAAAAAATCTAATCAAAATGATGCTCAAGGGTTTAAACGAACCACATTAGTGTATTGCGTAAAGAAACCAGTTTCCCCGTGTGGCCTAAATTAACAAGAATTTCTAAGAATCCATTTTAGAGAGGATATACTATTCATAATACCAATTATTTTCAAACACGCCACCGTGGCTTTTGCTCTAAAACGAAAACGACGTTGCTTACTTGGAGATGTCTAAGATATTTTGCAAAGTGGGTTGCATCCTAACTTGACACTTAAGACACCAGTTTACGAAATAGATAGAAGAAAATGAGTAGCTCTCACTGCGAGGTTTTATTTTTTTAATCTGCTAATAGCACTTTCCCTTTTCCCCTGACGAGCTTACAGAGTCCATACATTATTTGGCCCTTGAAAACATTGGCTTGCGTTTTAAAATTACCCTTTTCTTGTTTCCTATTTTAGATATTACATATGCTACCACAAACTTTTTTTAAATTTACATACTGACAAGAAGACTCATACAGTTCATTTTTTGTGACTAAGTTTGATAGCCTAACCTACAGATGATTTATAAAAATTAATAATAATAATAATAATAATATTATTATTATTATTATTATCAGCACCACGTCTTACTACCCGTTCGGGTTATACGCACTTACGCTAATGTGTAATGGTAGGGTGATTGTGAGATCAAATGTAGGACCTACAGCTTAACTTGGGATCCGAACCATGGTGGAGGCCTGGCATTCCACACATTCACAAGTTGTGATTAATACACGTCTTGTCAGAGGTGAAGGAAGGGTTTGGCAATCAGTTAAATCTATGCCGGGACCGAGGATTGAACCCCGGACCCCCAGCATAGAAGTCTGACACATTACTCCTAGACCGCAAAGGCACCCGTTATAAAAAAAATACATTTACAAAAAAAACCTCAAGATAAAAATTAACAACTTTGTGACACTGTAGGACTATTTTTTAGAAACTATATAAGCATTTGTTTTTGTTTCAAACTTATATTTTTGAAACTCGCTGAATAAAACGAAAATTCATTAATATGGGAAATCTTAGCTTGGCCTGTCATGACGTCACAGATAGGCAACGTCCTTAAGATTAGGTTTATATATAAAGTAGGGCCCCCATATCCACGGGTAATACGTTCCTATCTTTACCACGGTTACGAGAAACCGGGGATCGCATCCAACTATTATTAAGTGATAGTCATGTAACATACATGAAGACGGTAGAGTCTAATTTATAAATTATTCACAGGAAGACATTACCAACATTAAATTAAGTATATAATAATAATAATAATAATAATAATAATAATAATAATAATGAGAACTGTACACTACAGTGTACCTACGATTGTATTCTCCATTCTTCTTGTTGCGACTGATGATAATGATGATAATAATAATAATAACGGAGATATGATAGTACACTGCCCACGATGAGGAGATTAAGTGGGCTGAGGGTGTAGGCATTGTAACTTATAAACCATTATTTTCTTTAATTAAAAATTAAATAAAATTTGGTAGCGGTAAGCCGCGGATAGTGAATCGCGGATACGGGGGCATTACTGTATGCATATTATATTGTGCACCGCCTCTTACAAGTTCAGGCTATACGCTAGGTGATATTAATTACCGTTGATGAAAAGGACCAAACATGGATGAATGCATTTAAGATGGTTTTCCACGTATGAATTACCCTGTGGTTTTCTCATCCTATTTTTACTCTTGGGTTTTCCTTATATTGACCCATTGTATTGAATAGTTTGTAGTGTTTAAATTAGGGCTACAACTGCTATAGCAGTGAAGGTCACTTTACTTCCGTTCCGGGCTATCCAAATATTTACGCTGATGAGGTAGAAATATGAAATTATGTTAAAGGAAATATACCCGCATTGGTTTTAAGGGAGGTGGTAAATGTATTAGAAAAAACTACTAGAAGACAAGATTCAATCCCTGACCTAACCCTGTCCAGCAAACCAGACCAAACAAGATTGACCTCAAGTTCTGCAGATGATGACTATAACAACCTAATCGAAAGGAATCTCGTTTCTGTTTTGAGATGATTCATCGATAAGTCATCAAAAGGAAGACGCGAGTAATATAAGTGACCTTATAAAATCTTAAACAGAATGCAGTGATGACACTGAGCACAAAGAATGTTTGTAGATGAACTTCCCCTTCCCCCCTCTTTCGCCCTACCCCTTGAGGTGGACCAAGTACTTATACTCCCCGGCGCGCGCGCGTGATGGAATGCCGGACGGCTTTCACTGGGCCGCACCAAACTGGTTCGAGTCTCAGTGGAGTCATTCCGACTGGGTGACGTCACTTTCCACGGATGAATGAGTACCTTTGATTCACTGCAATGTCTGGCTGCCGACGAGAAAATCCTCCTACCTCCTTCTCATATCTTTTTACCATTGTTTGCTGCCCTTCCTACGTGCCCCCAAGGTTGTATGTGTTCGTTTTGAACTCATTTACGATCTCATGGATGATTAATAGGGGAAATTAAATACATAACTACGCTTGAACAGTAAAACGTATCGAATTCTGATTATCTGCATTCTTCATTAGATAGAAGTTGGGATTGGGGTTATAAGTAATTTATGTATTAATTAATTACACTAATGTGTTGGGGATTAGGAAGGTTGAATTTAGAGGTGTACCCACATTTTCTTGGAGGGAGAGGGGTAAACCATTAAAGAAAAAGCACCCTCAATCTAGTATATTGCAATAATAGCGCCTTAGACTATGCGGCCACTAAAGTGGATTAAAAAAAAAATCATTATTTATAAATTTTGCTGTAGGGTTGACCCTCATCGGTGGGCACGTGTTCTTATCATCAAAATTGTTTAGTGTGACCTACCAGTGATGGGGAGTTCAGGGTCTACTGAGGGTGTTTTTTTCCCTTAAGGGTTTCACTCTCCCTACATGCAAATGTGAGTATATTTACTCTAAATTCTACCATACTCGTCCATTGCCCATCTAAATGCATAAAGTCCGAACAGGTGATAAAACATGGTGGTGGGAGAACAAATAAAAATAGTTCTAAACTGGCTTGCTGATGAAGGGGAGGTCGGGTTTCTTTTATAACAGTTGGGTATACTGGAGCTGGTTTTACCTAAATGGTTTTCTACTCTCATTCAACGCAAATGTGGGTAGATTACCTCTAAAATGCTTCCTTCTTCATCCCTACCCCAATAAAGTAGCTATATTTGCGTATAACCTAAACAAGTATATTGTTCGTATATTTTTTTACTTTGATAACTAATTGCTATGTCTTGTTAGTAACAATATTATGGGGATACATATTGCTTATAAGTATGCTGTTAAACCATGGGATGTGGTAAGTTACTAAAATAAATTACCTTAGAGGGTGAAATACCTTTGCATTTAAATCTCAATCGTAACTGGATATATTTAAAATCTTGATTTTCATAGGGAACCCGTTATTTTAATGTTTGAAACGCATGTTAGGTTGTTGCTTAATTGTTATACTAGTTAACGGCCAGTCTGAATAGCGTATACAGAGGACCAGTTGTCCCGATAAAGATAACAAGTGTTAGCTCCTTTCTCCGTTCATCCTTGACCGTCTGTCTCCATAGAGATATGAACCATAAGCTTCAATAATAATAAGCCGTTAACAAGGTGACTCGACACACAGCTTTCTAAGATACCTTAGCCGTTGATGAATGGAATTCGAGTAACTGGATTTTACAACAAAATGTAAACGGTGGCGAGACAACTGATGAATGGAATTCGAGTATTTTGAGTAACTGGATATTATTAAAGAACATAAGTGGTAGGACCACTTAAGTGTTCTAGATGATTGGATACAATTTAAAATAAATAGGCTATTTAAGAATTTTAAGATTTTTTTTTTAGACTACTACGATTAAGGGCCTAATATCACGAGCGATTCTAGCAGCGATGCTAACGCTTGTAAAAACTCTACTGCCACGCTGCTAATAATAAAAATTTTCTTCTAAGATTTCAGCAATAAAATGGTCTTCAAAGACAAAGTGATTAACTTGTTTTATTACATAAGATAATTATTTTCAAACTTATAGAGTCATTGATACTAAGGTCACCCTCTACTTTAAACATGACTAGAAACAGAACAGTTCTCTAATAACTAAAGACAAAAACACAATTTACAAGTATTTTTCACAGGTCAGTAGTGATTACATCCTGATCTTGAACCCGGAAGTATCTCTTTCTCACCAAAAAAACAAAACAGCTCCACATCTCAACTTCAAAATATTGTTGGCATTACATTTTTCTAATCTATACTAATATTATAAAGAGGAAAGATTTGATTTTTTGTTTGTAATGGATAAACTCAAAAACTACTCGACCGATTTTAAAAATTCTTTCACCAATATAAAGCTACATTATCAGCGAGTAGCATAGGTTATATTTTATTTCGAAAATTTAATTTATTCCTCATAAAAATGTCGATAGTTTTACTCAAGGTATAATATAGCTATATTTATTGACATAATCTGGCTTAGAATTACGTTTCAGAGATAACGTTTCCATTTGAAATCGGGCACCATTCGGGCGGGGGGGGGGGNGGCAAGTGAGGGCCTTATATAAATCTTATAACACAGTGGGTCATGGGCAACGCCGTGCGAGATTGTCTAGTCGTGTATAGTCGTGCAATGGATGGCCTAGAACAACACGCGGCTCCCTTTCGAAAAGAGTCGCGCGTATTTCTGCCGCACGAGGAAACAGAATCATCGAAAACCCTTGCGGCGCTGCTAGAAATCGCACGGTTACGACCGTGCGTGACAGACGTGCGGCTAAATTCAGTCATAGTCGGGAAAATGGGCTCTAATTCATTAAATTCAATATTTCCTCCAATACTTATTTCCCTACATTTATAGAAAATACATAAAATAAATAAAATATACACTCCGTTTATTCTGAAAGATAACAATCTTACCTTAACGGATTATACTATTATAAGCTGTTGACCCTACTATAGTGAAATAATGCGGGATAAGCTTGCCTTTTCGTGACGATGTAGTTTTCTCGCACGATCGACTGAAAATTGCTTCGAGATCGACCGGTTGATCTCGATAGACCTTTTGCCGACCCCTTGCAATAGAGGGTGCTAATTTAAAGTAAGTGCACCCGAATTAATGTGAATAGGAGATTGCAAAAGCACCTTAAAGCCACCCTGGTCAAGATTAAAACCTCAACCTCTCCATCAGCAGAAATTAATACTATTGTTAAGTCTGACGTCATGGACTGTATGACCACTTGAGCGGTTAACATTTGCTAAGGTGCTGTAAAACAATGGTACTATGTTAGCTTTTAAGCTGTTTATTATTTTACCCCCCAAAACTATGGAAAAACTTAGGTGATATATAATTAGCTACAAATTAAAGCCACTATTTTATTTTTGCTCGCCACGTTTTACTACCCGTTCATGCTATCCACACAGTTACACTAATTGGGTGAGTATAAGCAAGATGTAGTATAAATTAATTGGAAATTGCATTTGGGTAGAAGGAGAGAGTGGGAAACCATTTAGGATAAACCAGCCTCCATATATACACTACCCCCAGATTAAAGTCCTTAACTCTCCGTCAACAGTAGTCCGGTATATTGCGAAAGGGGTGTCTGAGACCAGCGTTTTTTTAAACTGTGCTTTGTCATAGTTATCTAAGACTCCATCAGGCCATTTTATAATATTATTTATTTGTTCTTCACACTATAAAATAGCATCAGTAATTAGGATTGCAAATATTTTTTTAAAAATAAAGTTAGTTAATTTGTCAAAGGTGCAACCGGGTTTGTTCTATACTTGTAAAATTTAACTATCATTATTGAATGATGTTCAAAATAGTAGTGTAAACATTTAGGAGGGCTCCAGCATGTTTTTTTAGGGGAGGGGGG
>CABFVZ010000116.1:545982-567425 GCA_902151445.1 Timema monikensis
GGGGGGGGGGGGGACTCTCAACACATCCAGCCAAAACTCGAACCCCGACCTCCATGTCACCAGAAAACCACACAAAACGAGCCTTATCCACGTACCATCGGTGTGGGTTAAATTACATTAAGGTGGGAACGCAAGAAAATACCTGTTTTGGTTGGGTTTTTTTTTGCAATTTTTATAGGAAAACATATAAAATATTATGAATTGTATACAAAAGTAGAATTTAAATTTTTTCACATGGTGATATCAACAGTTGTTGAATATCTGTCCTGATCATAGCGGCATTAAATGACCAACTTTTTAAATGAAGAAAAAAATAAAGTCGTCATGAAATTCCAGTGCACCTTGAAAGATTTTCATCAATAGTTACTGTTGATTTCACAAGGTTAAGAAAGTTTTCATTGAAGCAATATTTGATTTATTTTTACCAAAAAAAGTTTTGTTATAAGAAATTGCAAAACCAGTGGTCTTTTCTCGCGTTTCCTGCATCCCCACCCTAAAGTGTTCCAATAAACTGCATAATATCTATCTGTAGGGTGGCCTAGTTTTTATTTATTTATTTATTTATTATAGCCAAACCCTAAAATGAAACTATGTAATGTCAAGTTCTGCTCGTGGCTGGAGGGTGACAAGAAGGGAGGAGCGGGGTCAAATTGGTATTTCACAAAAGTAAACAAATGTGAGCCAATTTAATGTTCACTCTTAAAGATGGTATAGTTTCCAAATAATGATGTCAACGAAGTAAATAGTATGAACGAATGAACTGAAAGCAGTGCAGAAGTCGAGTTACAGTTGTCAAATGTTTTGAGATAGATTGTAAACAAAACACACGTATGATTACGAACACTCCCACTAGACATGTACTTGTTACTATCATACGGGTAGAGAGACTTTCACAATTTCACGTCGAATAAAGGTGAGGTGAGCCTTGCATACATTGTATACCATCTCTCATGGCACAAAGGCGAGGGAATCCTAGTATACATCGCACACAGTCTTGAATGGAACAAATGCGAATGGAGCCTGGTATACATTGCATACAATCTCGCATGGCACAAAGGTGGAAAAAAATCCTAATATACAAATGCATACAATCTTGCATGGCACAAAGGCGAAGGAATCCTAATATACATTAGATACAATCTCATAAATGCTATCTTCTTACTATCTCATCTCTACAAATTTTTATTTGATAGCAAGTTTAAAATTTGAATCCAAGTTTCCGAAATTTATTGTAACCTCCCTACTGCAAGAACAAGATCGTACATAGATTTTTTTAAATAAGTTCCAGTTGAAAATGGTTTAATTTTAGTTGTATAGTTTGATTAGCTAAATCAAAGGCGTATGGTGTTTATTTTTAAGTGAACACATATTTTAATGTACTCTAGATAACTTTTATTTATTGATTTTCTTAGTACCATTACATCAACTCTAAAAATACGTGCATCTGCTAGTTAGATATTTGCGTGTTGGCTACCAATAGGAAATAAGCTTAACCTAGTAAAATTATCAACACAAACAAAGAGACTTGAGCTTATACATGAATGTCGTATAAGATGAAATCATTGCTTCACCTTTAAACTCTGCCATGTAGAGCTGATTTAGAAATATTATCACCCTATCTTGAAGTTTAAAATCTTTTAAACTTGAGATGTTTTCGTTTTCCCACGAAAGCAAGTTTTTTTTTAATCTTATGATTATCAGGATTATCGCAAGAAATAAAACATAACATAAATATAACCGAACAAAGCTCACTAAAATTTTCAATCAGGAGGGCGATGCTGGCAACATTGCTTCTTAAAAGTTCTTATCACTCACTTTACCTTTTATTATGACCAATTAAAAACTCACTGCTGAGCTGACAAAATGTTAGCGTTTAGGCGTCGGATCATTGGATTATTAAAAAAAAAACTTTTCTTCTTGGGGGAAAATAATGTTTCTAGGTACAGTTTCTACACGTCTCACTTGAAATAAACTAAAAAAAAAAACTCGAAACTTTTCTTTAAAAGATCATGATAAATATCTCCAATTTATAACCAAACCCCAAAGATTCTTTTAATAAAAAAAAATCAAGTTGACAGCAAACATGTTTTTTTTTTAATTTGTCTACCAAAATAAAGATCAAATTAAGCTTGAATGAATGATATATTGTCCTCTCATCTCGAGAGATAGGATTTAAAAAAATAAAAAACCCCACTCTGATTCGACGTCTAGTTTCAGCTGCATCTGCAACCAGTGAGTGGACACGTGCTCTCATGAGACGTCACCTATGGACCTAGTTAGTAATAATATATACGTAATAGTTGTCCACCAGACTGCCGCTCCATTGGTCCTCGTCTGAACAGGAAGCTCTGTCTGTGGCAGACCTACATACCAACAGAAGAAGTCCTCCCACTAATGACTAGGTCCGGTCTGGTTCGTGCACTAGGTCTACCTCGTTTCGCAGGAACCAACTAGTCGGGATAACGACAAGATTGGAAGAAGGTGAAATGCATTCCAATTTTTTTTAGGAAGGGCTTTTTCAGAAAATACAAAATTTATAATGCTAAGATTAACAATATTTTACTATTTTATCAGTGTTATTGTATAGGTACTTAAAATATTTGTACATCCATTACTGTTTCCAGCCTGCGGCCTGGGTTAGTTTTTTTTTTAATTCAGGCTATATATATTTTCAAACAGCAACTGGCTAGGCCCATCATTGCTTCATATGCCTTATCATCTATCTTAAAACTAGTACAGGCACAACATCCAGTCTCCATTAATTCATCACTATGATAGGGTAAACTCACATTTTACCAATTATAAGAGTCTTCAACCCTGACGGGATCCGAACTCGAGACCCTCAGTCCACTAGGCAAAAACGCTACCAACTGAGCTAAGTGAGCTAAGGTGTTGGATAGGTGTTTGAAATATCCACCGAAAATTGGCTGCTTCAGATCACAAGATGTGACATATGTATACGTGGAAGTATATTTAGTAGCTTTTCTAGTTATGAGGCCTTTCCCATGAAAATTGGATTGTACCATGAAAACGGCACATCCTGACTGTATATACATAATGAACGTCTTGAGGCGTACTTGCCATGCACTTAACAAACATCGAGCTTTTTATCAGGTCAATGGGATGGGAAGGGGGAGCGAAGGAGGGGGTGGGGGGAGCGGTTCCGCCATGGGGTTACGAGCTGTTCACAGGTGGTTTGCGCTGTGTGTTTACATAATCACTGTAGGCTATGCCATGCGGAACAATCAACCAAGTGATGGCTATATGGAAATGAGAACTTCTGCCTAGCTTCGTGATTCCAAATGTGCTCTGATTTTGTTTTAAAAGAGAGAAAACAATACTTGATACTACACTATATTCAATATATGTTTTAATTGGGGCTTTATTCATCATAGGTTTTCTTTTACTTTACTCAAAAGTATTTAATAAAAAAAAAGACGTTAAAACAAATTAGATAATAGTATTTATCGTAATTTTAGAAAGATTGTATCAATAATTCAAATTAATTAAATGAAAGGTCACTCACTATCCAATTAATAAGTGAGAACGTAAGACGGGCCTTAATAAAATAATGTCACTTCGTGCATTTTAATTAGGTTAATGAGGTAATAATGAGTAAGGTATCATTTATAGAAAATAATCTAGCACTTGAGTTGAGGAAGAGAGGGGTATCATTTGGGTGAAACCCTACAGGGGTTCAAACTCCAAACTTCCAAGCTTCAACAAACTAGACTAGATGGGCCCGGATATTTGGTTCTCGTGCCCAACGTTACAGGTTCGATGCTCTTAAATGTAATGATTTTAATAAACCTAAAGTTAACAAGCAGGGTCGGTGACACCGATAGTGTCTCAAATTCAGGTGGCCGTGGTTTGATGCCCGATCAAGTGCACTAATGAGGTGGGAGGGCGATTTTCCCCACGTTGTAATAATATTTTGTTCCTCTATGTTAAATTGTACATTCTGTGGTAGACGTAAGTGACAATGGTAATTATATAAAATATACATGTCAAGATTCGCATTGTTTGTCAAGTGGTTTAAGGCATTTAAGCTCGCATTGTATTTGGTCCCAGCTGATATATAGAGGTCGTAGTTCAAATTTCAGCCGAGCATTCCGGAGCATTAGACATGTGTTGTATAAATAACTGTCTTTACTTTTTACCATCCGCGATTTGTATCGATGAGGGTGTATTTCCTCTCAAACAACATTATTCACACCCGCTTCGGTGACCGCATGGTCTAAAGCGCTACTCTCGCAGTAGACTAGACTGCTGATGATGGAGAGATCAAGGTTTGAGTTTTGGTCGGGTGCACTGAAAGTTTTTCCTAAAATGGTTTTCCACTGTCCCTCCATACAAATGCGGATACAATTACTTTAAATATAACCCTCCTTATCCATAAAATCATTAACGTAATTAGTACACAAGCGTACAAACCAAACGGGTACTAAGACGCGATACTAAAAAAAACAAAACACTAGTCACCCTTTTCCTTTGAACTTAAGTCGTTAATAACAATAACAAAATAATGTTGTTGAACGTATTAATAATACATTGTATGATGCACACTATTTTTTTATCTTAAAATAGAGACATTTTATATAAACTTGTAAAATTTAAGAACCGAAATAATCTGTATTTTTGAAGAAACACTCAAACTATGAGCATAAATGAAATAATATACACCTGTTACCGAAACAATGAGAAAAGACGAACATACCTGCCCACTTAAGAGCATACTGATCAAGTTAAGGTTCAAGGACCCCCATGAAAGAATATATTTACTTATAGCTCAGAAACTATTAGTTTTATTAATAAAAGAATTCTATGTTTAATAGTACAATGATGAGTGATTTCGTATCAGAATTAATTGCGGAGATACGAACAAAATTGGAAATTTCCCCTTTTGTAAAATACCCTCAAATTCCTTTTCATGATAAAATCAGCATCACCATTTTATATGTGATATTATAAACAATGCCTGAATATAAATTGTAATCAAAATCTTTAGAGCAGATTTTGAGAAAGACGAATTTTTCTCTTTCTGCCCTTTAGTAAAGGAAATTGAATTTTAGGGTTGGAGAAATAATTCCAAAAACTCAATCAGAGGAACCACATTAAAATTTCTAGAGACCAAATTTTAACCCGAGCGATAAAATAGTTCCGGCTTATCAGCTTTTCAATATTGACCGCAAAAGGTTTCTTCCTACGAAATTTGTACTAAATCTCTCATGTCCTGGAGTAGTTTGTGAAGCGTCTTCTTCCTACACGAGACCCGGTAGGGGTCAAGGATCTTCCAGCAACCAGAGATGATCACTCCCTCTCCCTCCAGGTATAGTAATGACCCCCTAACTAGACAAGACCTACAGGTAGACAGACACACGGACAGACGGGTTATTTCTTCTCACAGAACTTGGGGTCGCCCTCCTTCACAGCCTACGAAAGTTCCCACCAACCATTTGTTTGCCCTCAAGCGAGCGTGACCAAAAAATTTGGAGTCAGGATAGTTAAAAAAAATATGGGGTTGAATATTGATATATTACTGATTCCAAGACACTACAACTATAGTTTTTTTAAATTTTATAATTTATTTTCGACTTTTAGGGGCTATATTTAGATCAATGAGGAATAAACATAATGCATAACATAAGTAATCTATTCCAAATTCAGTTTCTGTTGCAAACTTCTTTTTTTCCCCCCCATATAGGTAGACACACGTCTGTCCACAGTTATCACGTTTTTAAAAGTCTTACTACCCGCTCTGACCTTACACATATTTACACTAATTTGGTTAGGGACGAGGAATATTTAATTTACAGGAAAATGATCCGTATTTATGTAGAAAAAGTAGCACAAAATTTAGGGGGGCGGGGGGGAACCTCAATATACTCGATAGAGAACCGACACTCTGCCCTCTCCATAATCAGCCATCCAATCTATTATTATGTGAGATACGCCTTAGACTGTACAACCACCTATACCACCTTCTTAAAAGTTAATATCCAAAATGATTTGCTATTTATAGTGACGTGACCGCTTCTTTACTCTAGGGGTCCTAGTTCCTGGCTACGGACTCAGAGGTCCTGGGTTCAATCCCTGGTGTTTCCAAAATTTGTCTCGAACGGGGTCAACTCAGCATCACGAGGACAAAAAGGGGAGCTACTCAGATAAAGAAGAAATGGCTCCGGTCTAGAACAATGAGATTAACTGCCGGAAAGTTCGTTGTGTTGAACATAACACTTTATCCACGGAAGATGGCAATATCTTCTGCCAAAGACTATGGCCGCTTTGTCAGTATAATTTGATGCGGGCTGACGCCATTTGGTCTCTTATTTGGGTAAGTGAATTAATTGATTTACAATAAAACGTATCATGCCATTGCATAATTATTACGCGGCTTCAAAATTTCAGAGACAAAATGATTGGAATATTCTCACATCTAGTTAATTGTTTTTTAATTTAAAAAAAATATTTTTAGTATTTTCGTGTGTGATAATCATGGTAAAACAATTTCAATGGTCCCAATTCTGTTGTTTTATAAAATATAGTACAGTAAACCGGACTACGATGCATCGTCTAGTTCGAGATGTATTACCAACCTAAGATAGATATAATCCACAAAATGAGACTGGCTCTTAACTGTACAAAAACATAATGGACGTTTTATTTACAAGAAGTTGTTCAAAGAATTCCTAGCGCGTACAGGTAGAAGAAAGGATTTCTTACAACTTTGGAATTTAAACTTTCGCAGCAGGGATTCTTTGGAAGGTCATTTGTTAGAGATGATATGATACAAGCACTCCTGTCCCAACAGGAATCATAGCGGTGTCTCGAGATTTTGACTTAAGGGTGGGATACGTCATAACGGAATGATGGGTTGGGGTGGGGGAGAATAGTGATAGGATGGACGCTCGAATCTTATGATATCCAAAAGATTCGAGATTCTTAAAAATATCAAAAAAGTATATCGAATATAATTGTGGAGACCTTGACTTCAAAAGAATCACAAAAAAAAGAACAAAATTAATTTACTAAAGATAAAAGTTTTTTTCTTTGTGGTTTGTGACGTAATAAACATGCATAGTATTTTGTCAATGGCACCATGCTAGTAAACAACTTGTTTTAAATTATATTTTAAATGTTTTTACTTAAATTAAAATTGTACATTTAAAAAAAAATAATTGAGTATTCGAATTAGGATTTGAAAGTCGAAAGAAAATTTAAGATTTGGATTCGAGAAATAGCCTAGAGGTTTTGACCCACCTCTAAAAAAAATACTTTGATATGTCAGTAAGTTCTGAGTTATAATAAAATAATAATAATAATAATACAATATAATTTTCATTATTCATTGTTTGTTTTTTAAAGAGAGAAAATCAAATTAATTAGAGCAGTTCAAGAAGGTCCTAAGTATGTCAATGAGGAACAACTTTGCTTTAAAATAGGTTTTGCTTTCAAAATAAACGTATACTTGTATTTATTTATCTTTTTACGAGCACCTTTTAGAAAATCCAAATATATTTTTTGTGTTCAATACTGATAACATTTTACTATATTATTATTTATTGATGTTATTTTATAGGTATTGATATTATCTATCAAAAGTGACTGCTGGAAATCCTATTGACGTATGAATACTTGAATACGTGAAAATATATTTAGTAATTTTTTTTTCTAGCAATCAGATAATAAATTTGTCCATCCGTAGGAAAAGTGGGTTAGGCATATAGTTCTAATAATATTTTAATTTTGTTTGTATTATCTATCACGTCTGCCACATGTATTGCAAATAGTGTTTTTTTAACGGATACAAGTAACGCTAAACTAGTTATATTTAATCAATTAGCTGAGTGTTAAAACATTTTTGTAAAACTTTAAAATAGTTTTTATAAATATTTAATATTTAAGCTACTGTTTTATTGAAGTCACAGTATGTTTACGGGTTTCAGAGATCATCAGTGTTGTATATTGTAACCGAATCACATTAAACCAACAACATACTTCGGACCCTATCCCCTCCATGACATTATAGTTTCTTTACTTAACCTAGGTTTGTTTTTTTTGTTCCTCAGTTCTTCAATCTTCCTTTATTTTTATATTCAATCCTCTCCAACAGCACCTCCTATTGAGCCTCAAGGACAAAGAAACGACCTTGCCTTACAGTACAATCCCTTTCACTATAAAGTCAGACCGAACACCTCAATACAGACACAAAAAATAAAAATAAACTGATAGAATTCTTCAGGTTGCCAAGCGGATTTCTCAAGGCCCATTTCAATCGGTGATATCATAGCGAACAAAACCACAATGCTTTCACCCGAAGGCAGTAGTGAATATTGTATACATCTTCATTTTATTAACAGACTATACACAGCTATTGATATTATTTTTTTTTCTCAAATCATAACAAAGTTTCTCCTGTGATGGTCTTCAAAATAGTTTCTCTCACCAAGAATTTACCTTGTGGTACTTTCAGAAAATCAACATCTTGAGGCTCACTCGAACCTAAATATTAGAACTACATTACAAACCTTCTAAGGTTGCATACAAGTTTGTTTGTTCAAATTTCTGTTAGGTAATATTTATTTGTTTGTTTATTTATTTATTGAGGTATTTAACGTACATTTTCTGGACAGATTATTATTATTATTATTATTAGCACCGAGTCTTACTACCCGTTAGATTTATACGCACTTAAGCTAATGTGCAATGGCAGGGTGATTGTGAGATGAAATGGAGGACTCAAAGCTTAACGTGGGATCCGAACCAGGGTAGAGGCCTGGCATTCCACACATTCACAAACTGTGATTAATATACGTCTTGTCAGAGGTGAAGTAAGGGTTTGGCAAGCAGATAAATCTGTGCAGGGACCGAGAATTGAACCCCAGACCCCTAACACAGAAGTCTCGACACGTTACCCCTAGACCGCCAGGTCACCAGAATGATTTTAACAGTACACGAGAATCTCTATGAAAGAGAGCGAAAGGGCTTAACAATTTTTCCAGGAAAGGTATTTTCAAATAGCTTCCAGCGATTTTTTTAAGGCCACAATCGTAATAGGCGCGATGGCTTTACTTTCCCTCCGAAGGATGTTGTGATATGGTCTTTTATCGATAAAGAAAAAGACTCCAGCGGGGTTTGAACCCATGAAAGTTAGATAATAGAGGTATACTATAAGAATAGTATAATTTGCAAGGTGCTATGATGCCCAATATTCCTAAAAATGCACACAACTACCCGAGTTTAAAATATTTCTGTGGTTAGTGTACAACCATTTGATTTCTCAAATTTCTTTGTTTATTTTAGCACCACTTATTACAACCCGTTAAATTCAAACGTACTCATCCTTAACCCATTAGCGTAATTAGTGGAAACTATTTTGGAAAAACACCCAACCGTGATTCGAACCCCGATCTCCCTATAATCGGCAGTCTAATCTATTGCGAGAGTAGTGCCTTAGAGGAAACGGCCACCCAAACGAGTTTCAATTAAATGACACTTTTGAAAACCAAATATATTCCCTCTTTGTTCTTTATTCCAGACTTTCTTAAGGTGGAGTGCTAGTGAGCGTGAGTTTAGGGCAGTATGTTTCAGTTTTTATAGCACAAACATTTTTTGACCAAAATAAATCAAATATTTCTTCTATAGAAACATAGAGTTTAGTTTTATGCACATGTTAATCTCAACAATTGTTGAATATCTGTCATGAGCATGGCGGCATTTGGTGACAAACATTTAAATGAAGAGATAAGTTTGTCACCAAATGCCACCATGCTCATGACAGATATTCAACAATTGTTGAGATTAGCATGTGCAGAAAACTAAACTCTATGTTTCTATAGAAGAAATATTTGATTTATTTTGGTCAAAAAATGTTTGTGCTATAAAAACTGCAAACATACTGCCCTAAACTCACGCTCACTAGCACTCCACCTTAAAGGTCAGTGAGGCGTGTTGAACTGTTTCACACGATATTTGATATTATTTATTGTCTCTGTTTACTCCCATATTTTCGTGGTGTGTTTGATGTAAATTTCAAAGAGGGCGCTGGACTCTTCTTAAATAGCCTGCAGTCGGTTTACATACACAAATTCCTAAAACTGGAAAAACTGCTTTGATTAAAAGTTTCACGAACAAGATGAAAAAAAAAATCTTCACGCTAAGCTAATGGAATGTGTTAGACATTACTTACGTGATCATGTTAAATTTTAACTTGATGATAAACCGAATAAATTGTGTTTAGTGGCTAGCTATCGCGTTCAAATCTAATCTTCTAAATGTTTAGATTTTGGTTTCATAGTTAAATTGTTGAAAATATATTTAGGAAATGCATTATAGAATTTTTTTTTAATAATACAAAACTACAATTTGAGCCATCACCTGAATGTACCATAAATAATACTAAAACTGATTTTTATTAGTTTCATCAGCGATAAAAATCAATTTCAACTAAAGTAAATCTAATAGTCTTCTACAAAATAAATGGTAAAATCTCACTGTTGCATAGAGTGGATTTAAATTCGTTTACTTCTTCCAATAAATACCCTTAAACATAAATACCAGTTTTGATATTGCATGGTTCTACTTAATCCATTCTCTCAGGGTCACGTCAAATCACATTCAAACATTGCCACTTCGTAATAAAAAGGGTGCGTTTGATGATATTATTATTATTATTGTTATTGTTATTATTATTATTATTATTATTATTATTACTAGACATAATTAAAAGTCATCTTGAAAGGAGGGATATATTATTATATTACTATTAATACTGCATCTATTTATATTATTATTGCAAACTTTTTTCCCCTTAATGTTTACGTTCAACGCAAGGGTCAATATGAGAGTAAATGCACCTGCATTCACAAGGTAACGTGGGGTTTTGTGACCAGTGGGTTTGAGGCCGACTGAAATTTGAAGGTGAGTTTTGCGTCCTGACCCCTGTACCCTGTCCCTGCCCCATCCCCTAAATGCAGGTGCCAAGGTTTTACTGAGTAGTTTAGGTTAGGGTGGGGATGTGGAAACGCTAGCTAAGGCCAATGTTTTTGCAGTTTTAATAGCCAAACTTTTTATTGACCTAAATAAATCAAATGTTGCTCCAGTAAAAACATAAGAGCTTAATTTTCTTCACATGATGACTTCAACAGTTCTAGAATATATGTCAAGGGTGTCCTGGAATTTAATGAAAACTTTTTCTCTTCATTTAAAAAGTTTGGTTGATAATGAATGCCACCATACTCATGACAGATATTCAGGGAATGTTGATAACAAGATGTGAATAAAATGAGACTACGTATGTACTGGAGCAATATTTCATTTATTTTAGCAAAAAAATAATTATATATATATAACCATAAAAACTGCAGAAACACTGGCCTTTTCTCATATCCCCCCCCCCCCCACCTTCCCTTCCACCTTAAGCCACCGAGTAAGAGTGGTAGGCTACCTACCCTATCTTTGTTAGTCTACATTTATAAAAACGTGTGAAAGGCAAGTCTGGACAAATTTAACATATTTAATTGGTATTCAAAACATCCAATGATTAAATACATATATTAATTAATTCATTAAATAATCTACAGAACTAGAACCACGTCCAACCAAACCCGTTTGTTTGAATGCAGTCCTTGTTGGAATAAAATGTATTCAGAACAGTTATCTACCACCCATTGCCCTAATTTGTGGAAAATACAATTATATAATCTCGTTTATAAAAATAGTTTTATTCCTGTTACAAAAAAAAAGTCGGTAAATATATATAACTTATGTTAAATTGGTAACAAATCAGCTCAAATTCAAGTGGTGTGGTACAATAAATAGAAAAATTTAGTTTCAAATTTGTACAGTATAATATAGCTAACAAATCAAACATACGAGGTTTAAAAAATATCATTTGGCTAATGCTTTTTCCCCCCCTTTTATCTTTAAATGTTTGTCTTTAGTCACAATATAACTGTGTTCAAACACATCTTTGATTGAGGGAAATACACTTGGTTTAAGGAACTTTTCTTAGTCTTTGGAATGCTGATATCGTTAATTTGAACTTGGATTAAAAAAATCTATTGTTCGCATTTAAAAGGTCAAGCAGTCAAGTTTGCAAAAAATGAGTGAAAGTAGTAGGCCTATCGCTTGCAGATTTAACTTTTACCTGAAATCCAGTTATTCTTCCTGTCATTGCCGCTGCGCCGTCGGTACATACTCCAACACAGTTATTCCATTCTACCCCTACTTCCTGGCAATAATTTATCATTCTAATTATCACTGGCAACATAAGATTTTCGCCAATGGTGTATGTTTTCTTAGCATTTGAAATTAAATAAGAGGCTTCATAAGATGCTCTCAACTACTTTTTATCGACGAGTACATGAGTTTCTAGAGATTGTTTTGGTTTTTTCGATGATTCTAATAGCCTTTTGAAAAACTGTACAGGTTTATTGGAATAGCAAGCATGCTTTGTGTGTAGATGTCTTTATAATTTTGCAGGTTTAAGACTTTCACTTGCCAAGCTTTCTTTACAAATCAAGCAGATAGTTGTGTATTCAATATTTGTGGAAATAATATTATAATATTGAAAACATGTTTTATTGTATTTCCTCTTTTTTTTCCCGCGAATGAGAAATATTTTAAGTTTTATATATCTGCACATTCTTATTAGTGCATGATGATTCCGATTCTGCAGGATCTACAATTTCAGTATTATCTGCTGTCTTAGTTTTTGACAAATTTAACCACTTATTCATGGGTAAGATAGTTTTGATTTGATTACAATTTGTATTTGAAATGATGGCAGCCAATAACTGGTGACCGTTAATTATTTGCTCATCCAGTACATCTTAATACGCCGGAGATACTAGAAGAACAACTAAACAACACTGTACAAGCAACATTGAAAAACTGAACAGTGAACAAACTAGCAAGAGCTCCGAACACGATGGATCACAAATTGCTATTCCACACCGGGCGAAACTATTTAGTGACACGAGTTGGTGAACTGTTGTGGAACTCAACTGGTTAGTACTGATGATTAGGGTTTAAATCTATTTACTAGTATTTCTATCTATCTCTGTCTCACTTTCAAGGTACAAGCCACCAAGAATGAGTCACGACAGAACGTACTTTCAAACTTTTTGTTAATCTCCCTGGCCAGCAAGAATCAAGACGAGACACTGTCATGTTGAGACAACAATGCAGCCTATAGTCATAACAGGCAATGTCCCCACTTTGGTCGAAAATGAAGGATAAGATTAGTGACATAGTATTTACGATTTTTTTGTTCAAATGTTCTACGACCCCCAATACTATTTACGCGACCCCCAGATTGAGAAGCCCTGGTCTAACCAACGTACTACTTTCAGCGCTTCGTGTATATATATATGCTCTCCTATAAAGTATAAACGGTTGTGCCAAACTTAAATAAATCATTAGTGGTAAACTAAACAAATCCTGGCACGGAGAAAGAAATGCTTAAAAATTCCATGCCATAATATTAAATCTGCGATAATTTCTTTATGACACTTTTATTTATCAAATAATATTTTATAGTTAATATAATTCGTTGGTGCGTCGCTTATCCCAGTTTTGGAAATAATAACCTGAGGTGCCTGACCTGGTTAAAAGTAGTTTATGTTCTATTTTCAACTTGAACTGCTGTTTCCCTAAATGTCGGAGCATTTGTCATAATGTCGAACTGGTGAAGGAAGCATTAGTCAGTGCTTTAGCTATATTAGAAATTTATCTCTTTAAAGATGTATGTACTTTCAAAGTGTTATAATCAGTAGCTAATGGCTCTCTTTGTGGACTTTGTTGCTTTCTTAGAATTGGACCAGGTATTTTAAAAACATTTATGACTTTGCAGATAATGACATAAAAGAGGATTTATGATTTAAATTGATGCTAAGTAGTATTTCATAACCACAGTGTGTATCGCTTCTTACCTTTGCATTCATTTCAGACTAATGGTCTTCTGAGAACAATATGTGAATAACCTCCATACTTTATTTTTAAATTTGTGTAGCTCATTGAACTCGAAATGTCAAATGAATAGCTTCAATGGGTGTTATTATTTCATTCGATATTTGATAGAGGTGTGATTACATATTTCCTGATTTGAATTATTATTTAATCAAGATTAATTTATATGAACTTCATAAGCTGTCTATTTTCAATTAGTGTCTGATAGAATAGTTCTAAAATAAAACTTCATCAAATAATCCTTGTCGACTATAAATAAAAACAATTGAATCTGAGACCGTAAAGCATATAGACAATTATAGTTTATATGATAATAAGCCACATTGGTGAACATATGGAAAAAAGGCATCGTTCTCATTTGATCAGCCGGTGATGAGAAAGATCGGGGTTTGAATTTAGCCAAATGTTCTCAGTTTTTTAAAATCCTAAATTATTTTCCAATCTTACTTCACGTGAGTGTAGGAATATTTTCTCCCAATTCTATCTTCTTCATCCCTATTCAATTAGTATGAAATATCAGATCGTCCAGAAGTAGTTAAGACGTGGTGTAACATATTTATATATTAATGCGAATTGTTTAAAACTCGGAGCTGACTTTGTATTTATGTAAAAATAATATACTTATTCCTGAAATGATTTGAACCCCACAGAAAAACATTTCTACCAAAAAACTATGATATATACCCAAGTGATTTTTCAGTTTGTATGTACATTTTATTGGTCAAAATAAATAAAATATTTTTCCAATTGTAGCTTAAGAGTTTAATTTTCTTATGATGTTGACCTTAACAGTGCTTGGATATCTATTAATGGGTGTCCTCGAATTTATTGAAAACTTTTTCTCTTCATTTGAAAAGTGTGTCATATAAATGTGGCTATGCTCCTGACAGATATTCAATAAATGTTGATATCACCATGTGAAGGAAGCTAAATTCTATATTTCTGGTGAAGCCAAATTTAATTTATTTTCGACAAAACAGTGTTTTGTTATAAAACTGCAAAAAAAGCTGCCCTTTTTCCCGCAAACCCTACATTCCAGACTTAGAATCAAACCTCGATACACAAATCAGATCCAATATCTTGGAGGTAAAGTGAAGTGGTGGATGTATAAGAGGGGGAGTATTGAAAGACCTGTCAGCCTCATGATGGAGCGATTTAGTTTCTTAGAAATTTCCCGTCCGGTTCACCCCACCCAAAGCGTTCACTCACATACCGGGACTCGAAACCGGCTCTTTGTACTAATAGAAGTGAGTGGCACACACTAGAAAATGCTCGTATGGAGCAACGACCAGTTCGTGCCTCACACACATGTATAATAGGTGTTCCTATTTGTGATATCTATATGGTGTCAACAGAGCGATGCTAATTTTAAATATACATAACGTTGGTCTACATTAATTTGTATTTAGATTACACCCCAAAAGTGAAATTAGCCATATTTCTGCTCATTCCGTGAACGGGAAAAGAACAGGTTTGGTATTTAAATTGATTCAACTTTTAATCGTTTTAGAACGGAGGGTTGGGTTAAGTTAGAGTGGGTTAGTTTAATGTAATACCATGAAACGAATTTCAGTTATGCTTGTAGAAGATATTACAATAAGTTCCAGTTCATGAAACTGCAAGAGTTAACGCCATTTTTGCCTAGATTGTGAAATGGTCAAGTGAAGAGGAAAATTCACAAAAAAGGACAGAAATTTTCCCAATTCGTGAACTGGGCAACTTCACTATTGGGATATATTTATAAAAGTTATAGTTTAAAACTCAAGTTTGAACAATGGTTGTCATGTAGTTTTCAACTATCTCTCTTTTTGTTTCTGTACCCCGTCTTACTACCCATCCGGAAAATTCACACTAATAGGAGTAGGAATAAGGGTGGGGTACCATTTATAATTAACACTTCAGTACACCCATACCAGGATTCTAACCCTGACCACATCATTGTAAAAACAGACTAGACTAAAATGATGCTTTTGTCCGTGTGGTCATTGCAGGAAATTTCCCTTTATTAATTATTATTAATTGGCAAGTGTTAAACACTTAATCTCACACATGCAGGTAATTATTCCGTTATAGAAAGCTGAGGCTATCAGGAGGAAATGGTCTTTTGAGGGCAAGGATGGAATATTAAAATAACAATGGACTGATTAAAGTAAAACCAAAACGCCCTTTGGTAACTTAAGTCAACTTAAGCCTCCAACCACCCGAACAGGTGGGCATACCGACAAAGGCATCAATCTAGACCTGCCTGGGTTTACATTGATTTCTTAGGAAGTCAGGGTTTTAATCGTATTCAGATGGACTGGCGTGTTTTTTTCCTAAATACTTTCCCATTCTTAGAACCACACACATGTCGGTACATTTAATTTAAATTCTATCTTTCCAATTCCTAAACGAGTAATGCGAATATTAAGATATTTCAAACGAGTGCAGGGAGATTTAAAAAAAAAAAATGCTCCTACCTCCAGGTGATGAAGCACCTGGAAATGAACTAAACTGCTGACATTACCAAACCTAGTTTTAGTAAAGGGCTGTTAGGAATAGCACTTAAACGCTAAATGTGAATACAAACCAACTCCTATTAATCGTGCAAAAGTTGAAAAGCGATACAGAACGCGTCGTGCCGAGCCATATTTTGAGAGACAAAGATCAACTCCAGCCTCGAGGTCATGAATTGCGACCTACTTTTGTTGAGACCAGCACAAACACACATATACACATTCACACACCTGGGTGAACGATACACGAGCTCATACGAACTGAGGCTTTGTGACGTCACCAATATGTTGAACTGCTACGTTTAGTTGGTTAGCCTTTTTTATAGCACCGTGTCTTACTACCCATTCGGGCTATACGCCTATGTACTAATAATTACGCTAGTGGGTTAAAGATGAGTAAGGTTGAGTTTAGAAGAATTGTACCCACATTTGCGTTGAGGGAGAGTATAAAACTATTTTTGTGAAAAACACCTTCAGTACACCCGACCGGGATCAAACCCCTATCTCTTTTAACAGATAGGTTACTAACGACTTTTTCTTACGGGGTAAGGGGGTTGAAAGGGTAACCGTAAGGAAGTACATTCGCATTAGAGGTCTTGACACAATCTTGACGTCCTTAAATTTTGTGATCATCGGCGATGGCTCGGATCATCATGGGGGAAAAAACCTTTTAGGAAATATATTTTACTCCGTCTTACTGGAAGCATTGCAACAAATCCAATAGACAGATACCCAAAAAACTAAATAATTGAAATAGAAAGAAACAAACCTTTCTTACGATTTTCACTTTTGGCCGGTGAAGACTGAAGAAAGTTGCACTTTTTTTTTTTTTTCCGATTATCTGGTTTGAGTTAAATCGTGCATCTAAGTTACCTGGCTTACAGGGCACGACATTGTCTTTTATGGTGGTTTATAAGTCATGAACCTTTGTTGCTTGGCTCTTAGAAAGTGTAAGTTAAATACCTAAATAATCCACTCATAGGTAAAAACCAACAAATTTGCACACTGGATAGTGTAATGTTAGTGATTGTCTATGAGTACCTTTGGATTTTGTAAAGCATACCTGAATAAAATTAACATATATCTCTAAAAGGACACATATTGAACATCAAACGTCTCAAGAATGATACATTCAGGATAACAAAAGCATCGATGATAATAATACATTCAGGATATCAATGGTGTAGAGAACTATACATTCAGGAAATGAAAGATCACTAAAATTACACATTTTGGGCATCAAAGGTCTCAAGAATGAGATATTCAGGATATCAAAGGTGTAAAGAACTAGCTATACATTCACGACAAAGGTGTAGAGAACTATACATTCAGGACATAGATGGGCTCTACAATGATACATTCAAGAAATGAAAGGCCTCAAAAATGATACATTAAAGATGTCAAAGATTGGTGACGTGTAAAGAAAACTACAACATAACATTTTACATTATGTTATTGTATGATACCGAAATGTTGTAAGTAGCACTAAGGTATTTTGAAGTATTTAATTAATATAAATCTCCTCTATATAAACTACATAGCTTAGTTGAGTGGCCCAAGGCGTTAAGATTCAAATTTGACTTGATCACTACTGACCAAAAGTTCGGGGCTTTAATTCCGGTCGAGCGCACTCGAGCTAGTTGACCGTGTGTGATTTTTCAGTTTCTCTATACAAATGCGAGTACATTATTTATAAGTGCCCACCTAATAATTAACATTTAAATTATGTATTTTATAATTATCTTCTGAACTAAAGATACTAAATTTGTCGTTATCAACCATTGTGTTTGATATAAAAAGGAAAATAAACATCGATATGAATACTATTTCAGATACTTTAACTATCTCAATTGGGTTATACCCACTTCGGTGGCCACATGATCTAAGGCATCACTCTTGCAATGTACTAGAGTGCTGTTGACGGGAAGATGTGTTTCAAATCCCGGTCTTTTGTACTGAGGGTGATTTTTTCCAAAATGGTTTTCTACTCTCCTTCCATGCAAATGTTGATACACTTCATAAAATTCAATTTTACCCACACTTGACCCATTAGCGTAATGAGTACATATGCATGTAGCCCGAATGGGTATTTAGACACGGTGAGCATATGGGCTAAGGCGTCAACCTCATATTGGGGGTTCGAATTCTGTTTGGGTGTAATGAGGGTGGATTTTCCCAAAGAGTTTCTAATTTATCCTCCACGCAAATGCGGGTATATTTCCTACTTTTCCCCAACCTATTAGTGAAAATATGCAAATAGCCGTGATGTGTAGTAGGACGAGGTACACACACACACACACACACACATACACAAATAATTTATCAATGGCGTTCAGAATAATTATTCATCAGATTGTGTACGAAAACAAAAGTAAATAAGATTGTTATTATTTTTTACACTGCGTCTTACTATCCATTTGGGTTATACGCTTATGTTCTAATTAATTTAGTTTTAGATTTTAAGGATTAGGAAGGTTATATTTTAGAGGATGTGTACCTACATTTGCGTTGAGGGAGAGTATAAAACCATTATGGAAAAAACCTTAGTACACCCCACTGAGATTCGAAACTCTATCTCCCCATCATCGGCAGTCTAGTATAACGTGAGAGTAGTGACTTCAACCACGTGGCCACTTAAGTACGTTAAATAATTAATAACCGTAGTTAGTAAAGTATTTAATTTTCAGAGCTTTAGCATTTCGATTGAAATTCAAAAGTGATTACTTAAAATGTGCGTACACTTTCATCGGTTAAGTTTCTTTAGAGTGGGGAGTTAAATTATGCCAGTGACAATCAACAGTTCAGTTCTCTTTTTAGGAGAGTGTACAAAGCCGTGTGACTATAGTTTCGTGAACATCAACAGGATTCTCGGCCAAAAACAAGCGGCGATTCTGTAGCCAGAAGCCTACTTTCGATTCTTGAGGTAGATAATCTCCCAGAGCTTGGTCTGAATCTCATTCTCACGTAGGTTGATAGAGGTGAAATTGAATACACAAGAATGATCTGACAAGACCCGAAGACGTCCGATGAACAAAAAAACAAACAAAAACAATTAGCTTTAAAAATGAAAGACAGGATAGAGAGTGAAATGATTACTTTCAAAACGAATCTTGATTGGATTACTACCCTGTTTATCCCGAGGCAATATATATATTTTTAAAACTCGATCTTACTTGCAGTGACTATAAAAAATTATAGTCTCATACTAAATGGCCTAAAATAATTTAATAGTCTATTTACTGAACCGAACCATAAAGGAATAAAAAAAAACAATGCATTGTGACAAATTTATGTCATTATGTGAATCATTTTTAAGGTGTGAGTATAAGGAATGTGATAAAAGGTCAGTGGTTTTGCATATTTTTTAGCGAAACTTTTTTTTTAAACAAAATAAATAAAATATTCCTCCAAACAAAACATGAAGAAGAATTTTCTTCGCACATTGTTAATAATAGTTCTTGAATATCTTTGATGAAGGGGAAAAGATGTCATTAAATTCTAGGACACTTTTGAAAATATATTCAAAAACTTTTGATATCAATATGTGAAAAAAAATTTAACTCCTTGTTTCTACTGGAGCATTAATTTATTTATTTTGGTTAAAAAAAAGGTTTTGCAATAAAAACTGCAAAATAATTTCCCTATATTTCCACCTTAAAGAAAATAATTGCACCCTTGTTCCAATTTTCATACGAACGTTTTTTTTTTTTAGAAACAACTGTGGGTAATTTTTTGCGGCCAAAGTTTATAGTATTTTACAATTTAATTGGCATTATTTAATACTTATTGAAAATATGTATTAAATTGACAGCGGCAAGCAGATAACATGACTTTACGAGATCTAGTAACTTTTCTAGCTGTCTGATAACAAACATATTGCTATGAAGATTTGACTATTTATGTCTTGAAGGCAACCAGGTTGTTTCATTAACTAATTTTACTAAGATACACATTGGTGGACACATGGACTAAATGACAGGCTCACCAATTTTGGTTTGCCGGTAACGAGGAGGTGAGGTGAAGGAGGGTTAAATCCCAGCCAAGTTTAACAAGGGTGGTTTTCCCCTGATACTGGTTTCAAAGTTTTTCTGAAAATTTAGAAGATTTTTCACTAAATTCTACCTTGATCATCCCTTTACATTTAGTGTATATGTGGAGCTAGCCAGGAAGGGTAGTAAGAGATATGGTGCAAAAAACAATCAAGCAATATGTCACTGTCACTACCACGTCTTACTACCCATTCGAGTTAAACGCCTATGCACTAATTAATTAAATTAATGTGCTAGGGATGAGGAAGGTTGAACTTAGAGGGTGTATACCTGCATTAGCGTAAAGAAAGAGTGAAAAACTATTTTAGAAAAAAAAAACCACTCTTACTACACCCAACCGGGAATGGAGCCCTGATCTCCCCGTCAACAGCAGTCCAGTATATTGTGATAGTGACGCCTTATACCATTCGGCCACCGAAGTCGGTTGTTGTTAGGTAAATCATTTTAAATAAAAAGTGAGCTACAGTTCAAATGTCATGTGTAGAAATCTTACATACCAATGTCTTGAGTGAAACTATTAGTGAAACAAGATAATTTAGCTAATTACACCATTAATCCCTTTATGGAAAGTCTTCAAAGTAGTAACTCATACAAATTAGATAATTTAAGACAGTTTGACTTAATTAAACGTATTCCTAAATAATGTAATCGTTCGAATAAGTTTTAAATTTTAATAGTTTCAGAACAAGATATTCATGTCATTCTAAATCTAAATTTACTTGCTGTTTAAAATATCTGATAGCAATTTCACAGTTGTTGAAAAAAGGAGTGTTCTTCACATCCGGCCATTAGTCTCGTCACAATGGCGTAACTTAGCACGTGTACGTTTCCTTGGAAGTAAACAGTTTTGTCAGGGTGGCTCTCCCCCCCCCCCCCCCCCCCCCCCCCCCCCCCTCCCCCCCCCCCCCACCCCCCCCCACACCCCACC
>CABFVZ010000116.1:567430-582194 GCA_902151445.1 Timema monikensis
CCCGCGCCCTTCTTCCGCTAACCCCATTATATTACTGGAAATGATGCAGCCCCTGAAATCCCTCGTTGCGCACTTTCAGGAAAATTAGAAGCCGTATTTCACGAATAATAGCGCGTCTTTAAGCTTCGAAACTTAATTGCCTTGAGTGAATAGAACAGCTGAAGGCAGATACAAATAAATGAACAAGAGCACCCCTCCCTACGAACCACACACCCTCCCAAGAATGATCCACCACAGTTATAATAGAGGAATTTGGTTCGATCCTGTTGGGAATCAAATAATTTAATCACTCATGCGATAGTCCTGGTACACAAACAGTAGACCTAGGTCTACCAGTTTTAATACAACTCTTTTGTTAGATGATTAGTTGTGAGTTCTGCACTCTTGAGTTTGATTTTTTTTTTTTTTACTATTCACGTGTTGATATAACTTAGAAAGTGTACGTTAAAATATATTTTGTATGCAAATAGCAACCAAGCCTATTTATATGTAATTTAATATTTTTGACATGAAGATAAAATTGATATATTATTCATTACTTATCATATACATATTAAAGTGTGCCAATTTAATTTTATCAGTACACACACACACACACACACATATATATATATATATATATATATATATATATTTCTAAAATGCAAATGCAGGAGAAATTATTACCGTTTTTGAGGGTTTTATAATTTAAAATCTATTTAGATGGGAACGTGGATTAAGCATCAATTTAGCGGAGCCTGATTTGCTGGTGGTAAGTAGATCCAGGTTCAAACCCTAGCCGGATGTATTGAGGTTGGTTCTCCCTAAATCGTTTATCACTTTACTTTTACGCAAATATGGGTACACCTATTCTAAATTATATAATCGTCATTCCTATTCCATTAGTGTAATTAAATGCGGATAACCCAGGCGGTTAAAAGAAAAACGTGATGTGAAATATGTGTAAGTGTATCGGCTATCTTTAACTTCTCAGCCCTTGAAACTATAAATAAAGCATATGATTAACTACCTATTTGAATCAAATTGAAACTTCAATTGACATCCTTTTTAAAAGTAATTAAACCCATGCATCTATACTTATACTTTCTTTCCCCTCGATTTCAACTTAGTGAAAACAGTTAATTGGCGACGAAAAATGCACGTCAAAACTATGTTTTATTTTGAACATGAATTATTATTATTATTATTATTATTATTAACACCGCGTCTTACTACCCGTTCGGGCTATACGCACTTAAGCTAATGTGTAATGGTAGGGTGATTGTGAGATGAAATGGAGGACCTACAGTTTAACGTGGAATCCGAACCACATTCACAAGCTGTGATTAATACACGTCTTGTCAGAGGTGAAAGAAGGGTTTGGTAATCAGATAAATCTGTGCCAGGACCGAGGATTGAACACTGGACCCCAGCACAGAGGTCCGACACCTTACCCCTAGACCACCAGGTCACCTTGAACGTGAAAAATACTATAAATAGGTCAACTAGTAAATAAAGTGCGTATCATTATTCTACTTATTATTATCAAAATAACACACAGCCATCACTAAACGTGTACTAGGAATGGTTATAATATAAATTATAATACATAATTCATAGTAATGATGACTTAATTTGGGGATGTAAGGAACGCAAGTTATGTGCATTGTTTTTGCAGTTTTTATATCAAAACTTTTTTGATCGAAGTAAAAATAATATTGCTTGAATACAAACCAAGAGTTAAATTTTTTCACATTAAGTTATCAACAGTTCTTTATATATCATGAACAAGGTGACATTAGATGAAACACTTTTTAAATGAAGGGGAAAAGTTGTCATTAAATTACATGGCACCCTTTGAGAAACGGTGATATCGCCATGTCAAGAAAATTTTAACCGCTGTGGTTGTACTGAAACAATACTCCTATTTATTCGAGTCAAACAAATGTTTTGATATAAAAATTGCCAAAAAACTCTAACCTTTTCTCTTGTTCCCTATAATTCAATATTAATGTTGTCTTTTTGGCTTGCTCATATGAATATAAATTTCTAACATATTTTTAAAAACCAACCATTTAATTCCAACACCCATAATGTATAAACTATATTAAATACATTCTAGTCTACTCCTGTGGGCACATAACCAGTTAATACTCAGGTGCCTGTCTCACCCCCCTCATAACACCTAACTTTAGGTAAAGTCCGTTAACCGTAGGAATTGTTTTCTGAAAGGCCTTTTTCCCTACCAGAAATCTATGATATAGTAGGAGATCGGTAGGAAAAAAGACCTTTCAGAGAGTAATTCCTACAGTGAATGGTGTATAAGTAACACAGCTTAAACCAGACGCCAAATCTTGTGCGTTGTTCTATAATAGTTAAAAACAAAAAAGTATAATTGAGACCAGTGAAACAATTTCACAGTTAAAAAAATACATTGCAAAATAATTACTATGAAACGAAAAGAAAAAAACTATCAAATTGATCCCAATTTTTCTGTGTTTAAATGAATTATGTAAAAAAAAAAACGCATGATAAAATTCCTGGTTCAAATGGAATCGTGTTTCTAATAAACGGGTTAATCAGTGATGAGATTGACTCTTAAAACTTAGTAGCCCATCTGACAAACGAGTAATTGGTATATTCATGAGATTAAACCTAACCTTTTTCATCTTTTCCTTTGGATTACATAGTTTAAGTCGTCAATGAGAGCAATAAGTAGTATTCGTGTGTACTACTTTTTTTCTTTATCAGCGAGACTTACAACCTTAACAGGTTATACGCATATATGATAATTACTCTAATAATATAGCGATTAGAAAGGAAGCATTTTAGAGGTAATCTACCCGCATTTACGTGGAAGGAGATTGAGAAACCATTTAGGAAAAACCACCCTCAGTAGATTTTAACCCCGCTATGCCTGTCATCAGCAGGCCAGGCTAACACGAGAGTAACGCCTTATACCATTCGGCCACTGAAGTAGGTGTGTTACTAAAATATATTTCTCTTCTTGAGTCCATGCTCCTGCCCCTTCCAATTTTAAACGCCGTTACTTTACCTAGGATCTGTTTTTGTTGGAGAGTCGCAGCTAAACTTGCAGTGACGTTATGAGAAAACTTAGGAATTTGTAAAGGGAGGAAGGGGAATGAATATAAGCCTTGATTTATAGCTGTAGAGAACAGAAAGAATGGGGCATCTTGACTGGCTAAGGGTTGGATATGCCAGAGGGATGGGGGGGGGGATAGAATGTTCGACGTTTTGCTGAAAATCTGCTATAAGCTCACAACTGAACACACAGCCCACAGCATGTTTCAAAGAACTACTAGATATGCAACTTTATTTAATATTGTGTGTACAATGTGTCGCCATTTTCATGCTCACGCTTTATTTTTCAAATCCTCTTTCTTTGCGTTATAATATTATAGTGTAGCCCGCATTAGTTGACAAGCGGACTAAACGTCAAGCTAGTCATGTCTGGTTTGTTGGTGACAAGGAGGCTCGTAGTTAGAATTCTACTAGAGATGTACTTGTGTTTATATTTTTCTTCATGTATATGCTGGTACATTTTATCTAAATGATTCCTTCCTCCCCAAATCATAAGCGTACGTAAAGACCGGATGTGATGCAAATAAATAAATCAAATTATACTGTTAAAACTAGATACGTAAAGTATTATTTCAAATCAAGGAAAAGAAAGTTTAAATCTCAAATACCAAAATAATCGAAATCGATTTGGAGGGGGGGNGGGAGGAGAAACAAAAAAACCGAAGAAAATCAAAACTGTACTGGGTCAAAAAAAAAAGTTTCCGTTTGCCTTCTTAATTTGCTGTATGTGATTCCGGTCTGAAATCAATATATATAGCAAGGGGCACATTTTATTATTCAAAGCAAAACTAGCCCGTATTGTAAAAGCTTCCAAAGAGACGGCTGACCTTGTTAGAGGTATGACATCATTACCGATCTCTCTATTGGTCGCTAGAAACTTGTTCTGCTACGCGACATGGCAGGAGTGCATACTGCTAATCAACAAAGGCGGATAATTAACATATGTAGAGAGGTAGAGAATGGGGGAACAGGTGTCAGTACTTCTGTGACTATTAAGATTTCTCTGTACCACGTTTCAATCATTAATATGTGTGTATCGTTAATTACAACGTATGAAATAAAACACTATTATGCTTTGAATTGCAGCTGCTACCGTTAATGTTGAATTTTTTAGTTAATGCTACGAATAATAAAGATAGTAAAATAAGGTCGAATATGAACCCCTAAATTATAGTTTAGAGTTGACAGATAATTAGTTATATCAAATAAAACCTATTTTAGATAACATTATTTGTATGCATTTTTTATTAGCAACCTCTTACATCCCTTTTGGCAGCCTATTGTCATGCCTTCATCTCCTTCGGCTACCATACAACTTATCCCGAGATCATAACTGGGACTTATTACTAAAGATCTAACGTTGAGTTACCCAGATTCATCCGACGTTCTGGGGTGGTTAATTATTCACAACCTCTGTAAAGTGAGCCATTTTTTTTACACCTTGTACTATCATATAGTTGTTTTAGTAGGTAAACGCAAACTACTAAACTCTAGTTTTGTCACAGAAACATTTAAAAAGTTGTCAGCTTGGATTCAATCTGATGACCCTCAAGAGTAGAGATGGAACATTATTATAACCCTATACATTCAATTAACTTATATCTGATTTATTGGAGGAAAGCAAGAAAGAAAATTTCAATAAGTGTGGGAGGATTTTTAGACCTTATATTGTACCACTCTAATAACTTAAAGGAGATCTGCGGGTGTAGAAGGGGGTGGTAGGTGGGGGTAATTTATAGGGGTGTATAAATTACCCCCACCTACCACCCCCTTCTACACCCGCAGATCTCCTTTAAGTTATTAATTTAAATTTGTGGCGCTAATGATAGCTTTTGTGTCGATACGTCTTTTGACTTTAATAAAAATATTCCAACACTTCATCGCCTTTTGCCATAGCTATATATTTTTTTTATTGATGGGTATAAAATGTCATGGAGTGAGGACACCATTCAGCATGCGTGACAAAACACATACGTGACACGCATTTAAGGTAGAAATGAGAGGAATTATCCGTCCAAAGAAACCACCCACATTGGTATAAGAAATCGCCTTTCACCTGACACCCAAGACTTCTTTTTTCGCGCCTTTCTTTGTTCGATACAAAGGCACGTTTATCCTTTGTTGTGTGGAGTGAAAACCAAGGTGGATATCTAGTCTAGTGGTAAGCAAACCCTAAGTTAACCTCACCAATTATTGTCACAATCTTATATTTGTTGCACGAAAACAATGACTTTTTATCTTCAGCATATTTTTTACCCCATATAGGAAATAAAAGAAGCGCACCGATTGATGTGCGGACTAAGGCGTAGGTTTCACCCTGTCAAGTTTGCTGGTGACTAGAAAGTGGAACGAAGCTCGAAAGCCAACCGGGGTACTTGGGTGATTTTCCCTAAATTGTTTATAACTATCCCCACCACACAAATTCGAGTATATTTCATCCAAGTTTTAACTTCCTAATGCCTAAATGTATATGTTTAGATATTAAGATAACCCTGATAGATATGAAAACGTGGTACACTGATAAAAAGGATAAGTAATACAAAGAAAAACTATTTGTATGATTACATTTAAAATAAAAATGTTTAAATATTATTAATAATTATTACCAATATCATAATGTAGTCCTTCATGGAAATGAAAGTTTGGTGATCTAAAATACTTATTTTCAATTTTCTTTCTAAAAGTAATTTTATTTAAAACAAGGTCCTGTAGCTTGAAATGTTAATTTAAACCTGGATTATTTACTGAAGTTCTCCTATAGGAAAGGTATTGAAAAGGTTGCCTTTCAACTTTCTTCTAGCCTTGCATTCACTTTAGGTTGAGGTGAAAAATGAGCTTGAGAAGGAAAAGCACATATGCGCCCTTACGATACTTAACAATTTGATTTATAATATAATATTCGAAAAAGGAACGAATGTATCACCTAGTTCATTATAACATCCAGCAATGCTAGATTATGAAAAAGAGTTGAGTAACAATAATTGTAATAAAATGGTGATCTTTAGATTTTAAAAAAATCTAGCGGTAAATCAAGGCCTCAAACCTCACTGAAAGATTATTTTTACAATTTTATTTTTGTGCATTATAAGATAAAAACAAAATCCTGATAGACAAACTCCAACATATTTCTAGAAAAAACTATCAAGGAAGGTTTTGAAAAATAAAATAAAATAAAAATTAAATAACGATTGATATTCTGCGTTGAAAACGCGTGAAGAATTGCTTATTGTATAATCACTAGTGCGTGTCTGTATTTTAGGGAGGGAGAAGATTAATTTTTTTCTCCCATCTCAACGGGGGGTTGAAGGATCATATTATCTTGACGGGCGTGAAGCCCGTTGACAGGAGTAAATTTTTATTTGTAAAAAACCATTTAACAACCAATCAAGAGGGATCTGATGATAACTCCCCTTTATGACTAAGAGAGGGAAGAATTCCGTTGATACTTGAATTTGAAGGTCTCCTAAGCCACCTTCATTTTAAAGTCGTCTTACCTCGAATGATTACACTATGGCCCCATATTATAAGGTATACCATAGTGGAACCAAACAAGGTAAGCTTGCTGCCTTCAGAGTCAACTGAGAGTAAAGTAAGACCATGGTTGAAAGGACCTTTTAGAAAATACGCATATATTGCTTAGGGTCAAAATCGATATTATTTACATTTATTATTTGACGTACCTTGCCTAAAAAGGCTGATTTCATAAGCACGTGACTTACAAACTAACTTAACTCTCAAACAGATACAACACCCTGTATTCCGGCCATCAGTTCATCACAATGAAAGGGGAAATTTCCAATATCATCAAGAATAAAACACCCGCCTCGGTGGCGTAGTTGGCTAACGCGCTTGTCGTGTTGAGCTCGACTGCTGAGGATGGGGAGATCGAGGTTTGAATCTCAGTCGGGTGAACTGGGAGTGGTTTTTCCTAAATGGTTTTCCACTCTCCCTCAATGAAAATGTGGGTTCACTTCATCTAATTCAACCTTCCCAATTTCTAATCCATTAGCGTAATTAGTACTTATAGCGTATAACCCGAACGGGTAGTAATACGGGGTGCTAAATATCATTATTATTAAGAATAAAACGTTTTGGTTATGCCGAGAAACAAACCTGGGACAATTAGTTCAGTAGATAGACGTACTACCGACTGAACTTTTATAATGTTAGTATATTATTATTGCTATTATTTTGGTACTCTCTTTCAAAACTGTCATATGCAGATCACATGACGTGAAGTATGAATTTAGGTGAAAAGTTTTACCAACTTTTTTTAATAATTGTTAGATAAGCCTACCAACAATTTTTTTTATATAGAAAGAGCCCCATATGAAATCTAGAAAAGTTATTAGATATACTTTCGTGCATTAATACATCAACTTATCTGCATATCACTTTTATAAATTTTATCAATACTTATAAAATAACACTTAAGTATAGTTGAATGTTATCAGCGCTACCCGCAAAAAACAAAAAAACAATCCTTTGGAACTTATAGACTTCTCTTTTCTTTCTATATTAGAGTTAAAATTTGCTTTAGTACATTCTTACGTGAAATCATAAGTTTTTCAACTGTCGTAATTGACATATTGTATCAATATCAATAAAATATAGCCAGCTACTGTCAATATTGAGATTATTTTTATAAACTATCTTCTTATCGGAATTCCACTACACAATAGTAAAACACCCTGCTTTTGAACAAGTGTTAACATATTTATAATACTTATCTCTGCTTTGTTTCAATCTATGTTTTACAAATACTGTAGTGAGAAAGTACTAGTTCACGTGTCTTTCAACTTCTTTCGCTTTAGCGTCCTTGTCGGGTAAGGCCTTACGCCCTTTGTGTTCAGAAACAATAGTTCAATAAATATGTCAAATATTACAACCCCCCNCCCCCGCCCTTCAGCCCTCAAATAGTAGTATTCCAACCTTTCTGTCAAAGGATGACGCGCTGAATGACCTACTTCTGCTACCTGCGAAATACACAGAGCGCAGTATAGAAAGTGTCGAAGAAAAGTTGACAATCGGAGACTGAAGGCCTTGGAATTCCATTTTATTGGGTGGTTGTCGCAATGCAGTTATTGTGTATTGGGAAAAAATGTAATATATTATTAAACACGATATATCGATATTTAAAGTCAACACAAAGTGTTTTAATTGCATTAATTTTTTATACTCTATAGTGCGACTATTTAGGAAAAATCTATTCTCGATACACCAAGCACGGAATCAAACCCTAATCACTGCGTCACTAGAAAACCAGATTAAACGAGCCTAACATTTAGTCTGCGTGCCCACCGACACAACTTGAAATAAAAGGAGGGTGAAAGTGAAAATTACACGGGAAAAAAACCCTCTCCTTATGCAGCCATCCGAATTCGGTACCTGGCCTTCACAATTACAATTAGAGGCCAATGCCTTAGACATCTCATCCATCGGTGCGAATAATTATAGCCTCGGACGTGGTTAAGATCATCAAGGCACTGTGATTTATACGATGCACAATCAAATCTGTCGAGGTTGACCTCAAACAAATGGGGAATGTTGATGGAGGTGGGCTAATCTAATCTAACCTAACCTAACCTAACCTAGAATCTTAAGAGAAAAAATAACTTATAATGACAAATTATTGTTGAATAAAAGTTTTAAATAAGATTGCGAAAAAAAAGGCAAGGGGGGGGGGGTGTTACGACAGAATATCACTTCCCCACAGTGTACCCCGGAAATTACATGCCTAAGAAGAGTATATTTTAAATAGTTTTGCATGTAAGAAGCAACAAAAAAAAAAGTCCTAATGAAATAATAACAAAAGTAGCTACTCCTTGAACTCAATTCCTACTAATTTTGTCTTGCATTCAAGTGTTACCGCACTCAACTACGACACAACTGAATAAAATCACTTTAGACACTTGTGAATGTGGGGAATGCCAGGCCTCCACCGTGGTTTGGATTCCATGTTAAACTGTGTGTCCTCCATTTCATCTCACAATCACCATACCATTACACATTAGCGTCTAAGTCCGTATAACCCAAACGGGTAGTAAGATGCGGTGCTAATAATAATAATAATAATAATAATAATAATAATAATAATAATAATAATAATAATAATACTTTAGAGAGATCTGTTCGAATCCTAGTGGAGTCAGATTTAAGCTTTGCGTTGGAAGGGGAATCAAGTTTGTCATGATGACTGATTAGGAGTTCACTCAGTGTGAGATCCCAAGTGCTGATAGCCCCCACTAGTGTGTTTAGTGACTAAACAAAGGGATTTATTTTAACTCTCCCTAAGCCAGCCTTTTTAACTATATGGTTCTAGTGATCGACAACCACAGGCAGAGGGGACATTCTGGTTCGTTTCCTGGTGGTGTCGAGGAAGACATTTTAGTATATTTCTCAACTAATCAGACATCACTTAGCTTCCAATAAGACAATTGTGACATTTAAAAAACTACTGATCAACACCATGGGTAGTCATTTTTTGCTTGTTTTTCTTAAATTGACAAAATATTGGCTGATCATACATTCAAAAAACGAGCTAAACGAACTTTAACAATTTTTTAGTTCATTCTTTAATTTTAAATTACGTTTGTGTTTTTACAAAGTATACTTTACAGGTATTGGTAAATAAATAAATAAATAAATATATATATATATATGAAAAATCGAGTCACCCAAAGAGGTTCAAGACATCAAACTGTCTAACTTGGTTTGTCGATCATGGGTTCGAATCCTGTATTAAGAGTGTTTTTCCTAATTGATTTTCCCCTCTCCCTTCACAAAAATGTGAGTTTATTTCCTCTAAATGATACCATCCTGACCTAATGTGATTAAATGTACAAATTAACCTGGATGGGCGAAAACAAAGATGAATATAATTTTTTTAGGAAACTGTATGTACCAACAACTTAAAAATATTGCAGGGCTTTACAAAAGGGGGTGGGGGGTCAAAACATTTCCAAGAATTTTCCGATTTTTTCTTAGAAATTGTATGGTCTTACAGCCCTTTTCAAACCATTAGGGACTGGCAGTAGGGTCTTTTCATAGAGAAAACCTACCCTTAACAAGGCATTGTAAGCCGACACATTAAAAAAATATATTTTTTTTTTGCTAGTTCAAAGAGAGATATTATTGTACGTAGCAGCCATAACTATAAAAACAGTCACCACTAAATATATTTTATTAGGGGTTTTAGAAATCTTTGGAAGTGTTTTAAATAGTAACTAAAACAACTTCCCTAGAATAGTAACTAAAACAACTTCTCTAGTAGTATAAATATATATAGTCAACGTAACCTCTCAGGTCAATAAGACTCATCTAACCATAATATGCGCACAAACAAATACATTAATTTATTCTCGTATTAAAAAAACAACATTATCGTTAAATCTTTATTTTTCCACAACGTAAAGGTATAAAAATTACGAACACGAAGCACGAACCTTTCGTGTTCTTCGATAATTGAACAGATTTCACTGTTTAATTAGTACCCGAAGACAAAAGCGGTAATGGCTATGTTATTATGAAAGTGTGTGTTTGCTCGATCCCTCCATATTACACTCAGTTGTGCCACCAATAGGGTCCTTCCCTTTTCCCGCCCCTCCCCCGCCCCCCTTTCCAAGGAACGGTATCCTGTACCTGATGGGGAGGGAGACCGGATCTTACGTACCCTCGATTCCCTCTTTCCATAAACACAGCTGCAGATTTGGGAAGGACGACGTACAATATTCAAACTCAAGGGCGGACAAAAGACAATACTGGTCGTCGTCGGTGTGATTTGAAGGAGTATATATACCCTCTTCACCCTTATTCTTCCATCACACACTTAGCACAGTAAATGTGATTTAATAAACTCTCTTGCGTCCAAATATCGAAAATGGAGTTTTAAATAAAAGCTAAATCCCGGATCAACATAACCCATTACATGCATCAGCGGTCACGTGGTCTAAAGCAGTGATATACAACCTTTTTGCTCACGATCTCTCAGATATAGATTTTCTTCAACTTTGCATCTCCAAAGCTGTTAGTGCATAATGTAATTTATACAATATATTATATAATCTACATCTATAAGAAAGAGAGTAAGGAAGAATTTTACTCTCAGAGAGCATGTCCTAGCATCAGATTATTTTGTGGCTCTAACCCTAAATCTGGCACTGATTATGTCACGCGTACCTCCTGGGGTAACAGTGGCCCTGGCTGAATACCACTGGTTTTAAGCATCACTATCGTAATAGACTGAATTGCCAGGGACCAAATGTCCGGGGTTAAAATCCCGGTTAGGTGTAGGTACTAAGACTGTCTTTTTCCTTAATGGTTTTCTTTACGTATAGTACATTTCCTCTCGAAATTCTACTTTAATCCTCCGTACCCCTCCCTATAAGTGTCTTTACGAGAATGGCCAGGATGGGTAGTAAGACGAGGTGCACAAAAAGTCTGATGTAGCGTGTCAATCAGATGGATTGAACAGCTACAAAGTCATTTTTTTAGAACCAACATCAATATTTTCACGTTTTTTCCATAATATAATTTTTGAAAATAATTAACTAATAAGTTGACTTTTTGTTGTTGTTATTTAATGTGCGCCTTATGAAGCTATTAATTATGTCACCACAGGAGAATTTCTATTAGCGAGAGCGAAAAGAGCCTTCCAAGTATCCCGGAAAAGGTACTCTAGCACAGCTTTCAGGGTTCTTTTACATGCCACAATTGACATGGGACCGACGGCTTTACTTCCCCTCCGGAAGAAGCTGTGCTAAGGATTTTTATCGCTTAAGAAAAATACGTTGACCCCAGCTGTGTTTTAACCCACGAACATCAGGTCCTAAGGTGAGCACTCTACCCCAAGACCAACTAGGTCAACAAGATCACTTTCTAAAATTACCTTTTATTTATTTAACTATTATGGAAATAAATTATCTTTAAATCCCTTGAAAAACCAAAACAAACGCACTTCCACGGAATATAAATAGTTCACCGGAACTGTTTTTGAAAGATATGGCACAAAGTACGATAAATTTCTCCAAAATATAAGAGAGAAACTAATTATTTCTTAAAAATAAAAAATAAACTTCTTGGATTCCTTAATTTAAGCTACTACATGTAGCCCTACAACTTAATATTAAGAAATGAAATATTTTAAAAACCTGCTTTAAGGAAATGTCTTAATATTTTAAGATAAGTGAGTAACATCAAATAAAAAATCTAGTTAACATCTTGTCACTTGCACTTACTTAACCAGGGATCACAGACAGGTCATCATACATTTTACCAATGTTGTGAGGTACAAATTAAAGGGATTTTCTTAAAAAAACAACAAAACCGGAAAGAGTTGTCCACAAGGAATACAAACTTACTTTGAAAAGGGATGTTGGGGTCAATCGGGACAAGGTACTCTGATAGTGTTTATTTGTTAAATATGTAGGATATCCGCATTTTACTACACTAATGGGATGGGGGTGAGGAAAGTAAAGTTAAGAAAAAATATGCCCTCATTTGAGTGGAGGGAGAGTGTCAATTTAAAATAAAAACTGCTCTCAGTAAATTCGTCCTAAATTCGAACTCAGAACTTTACGTCACCATCAAAGAAGACCAGAAATGTCAACGCTTAAGCCCACGTATCCACCAAGGTGGGTTTCTTAGGTTAAGTAGTCAGTAACGTGTCTGTCTACTGAGTTAAAGGTCCCGGGTTTGATTCCTAGCATGGCCAAGAAATTTACTATCGGTATATGTGGCTTTACCCTTTCACACTGATGACTTAAGATGTAAGTTGGTGTATAAGTCATGTGCTGATATAATTAATGAGTTAAGAAAATTTAAGTTTAATACATCAAATAAATGGGTAAAAAATTTAAATCGTGTGTTGATATAATACATTTTTCAGTGTCGGAAAAGAACTAGAATTATCTCCAACAATTTTGAAGGAAAAATTATTGAGAAACACACGGCAATTCCGTTAGCGGTAACGGATTTTTTTATGTTTGTATTCCAAGTGATACTTGTGACAAGGTCCGCTCAGCAACTGTGATCATATGACGCAATGATACGTTACATTTTTCAAGGTGCTTTTACGTGCTACGGTACCTATTACAGTAAGTACTTCCTTCGCAGTGTCACAACTCGCCACTGGAACTTGCGGTACTAACGGATAATGGTATGAAACAGAAGGAAATGGAGCCTATCACAAAATAAAGGGCACCCGTCCCTGTGTCTGAGAAGTGGAGAAATTGGAGAGTTGTTGAACAATTTTTTTAAAGACCACAACTCGACTCTCGGTTGCGTTGATGAATATATTTACTATTTGTCTACGGATCCATCCTGACAAATTAGGAAATATCTAAACGTATATTAAGAGGGATGATAGGATGGCCAGGGATGGTAAATCTGTGGCACGCGTGCCATCCTGTGAGAGGCGAACATGATTTTAGTGGCATCGCCACAATAAACAAAATATACAATATAATGTATAACACTTTTTCCAATGTGGTGTAATTTTTTGAGGTCGATAATATTTTGACAGCCATGTCATTCAATGTCACGTCACAGTTAGCTTTGCGAAGTCAACGATTAGAAATCGTCTTGGCTCGTACCTAAGTGCATTTTGTGTGATGTTGAGGTCAACAAGCTATGAACCGAACATAAATAAATATTTTGGCTAGAAAAATACATTTAAAAAAACTGATATGGAAAAGAAATAGTTTTTGATTTTAACTTATTATATAGTATTTTTTCCAGTGAAGGTGTTATTTTCAATGTTTTCACTTTAAGTGTTTGGGATTAATATGGTCTGAGAGACATATTTTGGAAATTAAATTGTTTTCTCTATAAAATACAGGCGTATTTTTACAATGTCATTTTTTTTATCCCGTCTTACTACCTGTTCAGGCTATAAGCATATATGATAAATACTCTCATGGAATAGGGATGAGGAAGAAAGCATTTACGAGGTATTCTACCTGCATTTGCTTGTAAGGAGAGTGGGAAATCAAAGGGAAAACCAACTGCAACAAACCTAGCCGGTATTCAAATCCCAATCTCACCGTCATCAGAAAGCTAGTCTAACACGAGAGTGACGAAGTTGAGTCATTTATCAAATTTCATAATATTCAACCATCGTTATTTTTTAATATTCATTAAAAGACCTAAATGAAATGTGGTAGACTTAAGTGGTTCAACATTGTTGCTCTTTTTAAGTTCGACACCTTAGCTCAATCAGTTGAGTATCTATCTGCTTAGCTGAGGATTCTAGGTTCAATTCCTGGCATGCCGTAGATTATTTTTACCATTGGTGAAATGTGAGTCTATCCGCTCACAGTGATGGATTAACGGCTGGGGGTTGGATGTTGTGGGGAGGTCAAGGTTAAAATATCATCCGGATGCACAGATTTTGGGTTTTACTAAATTATTATTATTATTAGCTACACGTCTTACTACCCGTTCGGGTTATACGCACTTACGCTAATGTGTAATGGTAGGGTGATAGTGAGATGAAATGAAGGACCTACAGTTTAACGTGGAATCCGAACCACGGTGGTGGCCTGGCATTCCCCACATTCACAAGATGTCTTGTCAGAGGTGAAGGAAGGGTTTGGTAATCAGATAAATCTGTGCCGGGACCGAGGATTGAACCCCGGCCGCCAGCACAGAAGTCTGACACCTTACCCCTAGACCACCAGGTCAC
>CABFVZ010000116.1:582290-592703 GCA_902151445.1 Timema monikensis
AAATATAATGGACGGATAATAAGACATGGAGCATGGAAAATAAATTAATAGAAAAAAAAAAAGTGAAGATGTAAATGAACATCAAACACAACCATCTTATCGCCCTTTTTTTTCCATCATCAATTTCCGTAGTATCGGAACTACAGCCGACTAAACAGACGCTACGGAAACCTGTTAAGACGTTAGAAAAAAAAAAAAAATACTGGCGTCAGTCTACTCGTTCCGGGGCGTTTACCAAACACAATGACCACTAAACATAACAATACGAATCAATCCTTTATCGTAGGCCCGACATTTTCTTAACGTCCTTGCGTTTACTTTTAAGTCTTTCTCTCTATCTATCTAATACATATATATATATTTATATATTGCTATAGGGCTTCGAAAGTCCGCTCTGGAATGCTGCCGTGGTTCACGTAACAGATCCAATAAAGTATCCAATCACGGCCGTCTGCGTCAGAGGTAAGTAGGCCTATCTCCAGTGGTTTTCTGTGATGCAATGATTGGATTATTATGTTATTGATAGGTTGTCACTGAGCTACTTTCACTCAAGAAAATAATCATTATTTGTATACGTATATATGTGTACGTAGCTAATTATCCATTCTATGTGAGCAACGGGAAGAAAGGTTTTAAATAAATGTACCAGCACTTGCGTGAAGCGAGAAGGGAAAATCATTTATGAAACAATCTCCAGTACATTCTGTCAAGATTCGAACCTTGATCTCCCAATTAATAACAATGCAGATGAGACTAATATCTTTGACACATGCTAACCGATACGGGTAGCTAAATAAATGTAAACAAGAAAATCTTTAAAAAAACGTCAGAATTGACCATTTCTGTAAAAAAAAAATCCTTTGGTGTTTGAATACATGAAAAGTTCAACTTGTGAATTTTTGAGCTATCATTTAAGGTTTTTCCTAGGGTGATCCGAGAGTACCTAATGCTAATTAGCTAAACACAGTGCTGTATCAGAAGAGTTACAAAATAATTCAAACTAAATAAATATTTCACACCCAAATTTATGAATATCCGTTGTTTTTTTTCAAAACAATTTTCCACTCTCTCTCTCTCTCTCTGTTCAAATGCAAGAATACTTCATCTTAATCTAGCATTTCTAATCCCTAAAAGCATAAGTGTAATTAGTACATAAGCGTATTACCCGAAAGAATAGTGAGGTGCGGTGGTAAAAAAAAAAAGTAAGAATATCTGACAATACATACCAAATATACAAATACTAAACATGCTTATGCGCCCCTAAAATAACACTTAGTCACATACCTTCAAGAAAAGTCATAAATTGCTACTGGTTCAATCCCATATGGTACCATTAAAAAAAAATAGAGCCAGGAAGTCAAATTCATGCATCATTCAAGCATCTCATGGTCTAGCCTTTGTTTAAAACTGTATAACAAATTTATAAAGTAATTTTTTTTTAAAGAATAATTCAACTATTGCAAAAGAAACGAGTTGCTGTGGTACCCAATAAGAAAAAAAGGGAAATGAACCTGCTTATAAATAGTATTAATAGCTAAATGTCAAGATAATTTTCTAAAACCAGTTGGTTTCTTCGTGGGCAATAAATGTGATTCTTCCCAGGCATGTCAAATCAATCAACTCAACAGAGAACGTTCGTTTCCGCTACCGGTCAAGGTCACTCACTTTAGGAATCTATTTGACGCAAGTGTGTGTGTATGTGTGAGAAGAACGGACAGGATGTAGGTCCGTTAGTTCAACAGCACATCGCCATCAGCTGAACAAATACTTCGCTACCAGACGCTTCTTGTATTTGTGTGCGAGTGAGTCATGCGGTCAAAAGAAATGTTTGGTGTTTGTGAAATGACAAAATTTCCCCTAACATAACAGACAACGGTAGAACGTACTCGTTCTCAACATTTACGAAACTGAAAACAAGGCAATGTTGAAGGATGGACGCTTCATTACGGAACATACAGTAGGCCCATGGCTTCTTTGGTGCTGACTGATAATTCACAAAAAAAAAACAAAAAAACTACAAAATGACAACTCACAGCTGACATCTGACAGTCAACATTTAGGTATATACCTAAATTTTGACCGTTAGAAGTGACAGCTGCTAAACACATGTTTTTGCAGATCATATGGTTCGGGCGTAGGGATACATAATTTTGTTTGGTAACTTTTCAAAGCCGTCAGATGTGAGCTGTCAATCAGCACCAAAGAAGCCATGGGGCTACTGTAGGTACCATTTAATTTAAGACAATACATAGTCATTTCTATCAATAGTTAAGATTGAAAATGATATACTTTCCTATGAACACACTGTTTTTGTTTATGAGATTGGTGTTATATTCATTTTATCTTTTTTTTTTGTCCTCGGGAATAAGCAGTAACTCCATTAGTAGGCATCAGCAGCCTAACCCAGTCTGATTTGCTGGGGACGGGGAGGTCAAGGCACGAGTCACCACTGAGTGCACTGAGGGCATTTATTACTAAAAGGTTTCCGATGCCATCTTGATGCAAATGTGGGTACAATTACCCGGAAATTTAACTTCCTCATTCCTACCCTGATAATGTTCATGTGCGGTTAACTCAAAGTTCTTTAAAAACATATTGAAATGTAGTAAGGAAACAACTTTTAAATATAATCATAGAATTCAATGTGGAACAGAGTTCTATGATTATATTTAACTCAGAAGGGTAATAAGACTGGAAAACATGACTGGGGGGAGGGGGGGATACACCTGTGACCAGTTAGCTAAATCAGATGTATACTGATCCTTATTCAGTTTCCAGAAGAACCAATCATCATAAATAAATGTTGCTATGTCCTTTATTACTAATTGAAGAGTAAATTAACCTGAACGAAGCTGTTGAATTTTTCCTTAAAATAAAATGAATTAGTATAGTCGGAAATATCCAGAATACCAAACTAGCCCTGGGAAACAAACAAATAAAACTTGGATGTTAAAATGGTGAAAACATTTTTGTGACAATTAAATTGGAAAACTTCTCTATCAAATAAGTTAATAAATATTTTAATTTTCGTATGCAACACATCCTCTACAACTACTAAAGATTAAAATGCGAAAGTGTATTTAATTAGTGTTTCTAGATAAGAAAATTTGTATTTAAGTGTTACGACAAAACTAAGGTCAGGTGGTGAAATGAAGAAAACACCCAATGATAGACTTACTCATTAAAAATATAAAGTCAGCAAATATTTTCTCTTTGTTTAGGTTCAGTAAAATAACACAGATTTTTCAAATCGACGACTCGTAAAACCATTTAAAGATACTTTTCGACACATGGAATGCGGAGTTAACTGCCATAATTCGAAGAGAACTAGCTGTCACTTCCTGCAAGGTGGGAGTGAACTACAAGGCAGGTGAATCACATTCGAGGCAAGCTGACACTCATTATAGTGTGGAAATGTAGGTAAAGAGTACCAAACTCATTAGACAACGGCCTTCGGAATGTCGTTTGTACCGAAACATGCGGCACTTAAAAAAAGGTGCACAATGAAGTGTTTATTAAAATATGTTCCCTAGAACACTCCTCCCCCCCTTCCCCCCGTGGAAGGCTGAATGTATGGAAGTGGGTGAGAGCCGGGGGGAAAAGGTTTTAACGAAAGTTGCATGCGATGTAGAGTAAGTATTCTACTATTATTCTATTTATTTTTTTGCTGGGAAAATGCAGAAAAAAAAATAACTCCCGACCAAATGCTTTTAGGAAACTTTTTTTTTTTTAAATTCAAACGTTCTTGGTTATGAGGAGCCATCTTATTTCTTAGCACGAAACATATATTTTACAAATGATAACTACTCACTGCACAATATTTTTCCGCCCCAATTTGTGTGACTCGGAAACAAATTACAATGACTAAGCAAAATCGGAGTAGCTTAGACCTACATTAACATTAATTTTTTTACCAGATTTATTGGTCTAACGGTTTAAGGCATCACCTGCTGAAGACGGGGAGATCGGTCGGGTCTACCGAGGGTGGTTTTTTCCCTAAATGGTTTTAAACCCTCCTTCCACGCGAATGCGGGTAATATCACCTCTAAAATGCTTCCATCCTAATACCTACCCTTATATTAGAATAATTTTATTATCATATAAGCGTATAACCTAAACAGGTAAAAAGACGCAGTGATATATTTTTTTTAAATATATGCGAATTCAAAATATTAAATTTTCGACCCTTGTGCTAGATGAGTGAGTATTCTTGGTATATTATCCTATGGTGGGCCAGTGTTTAAGTAATTTATAATATTATAACCCAATGACTGGAAAGTGTTAACTAGAAATAATAATAATAATAATATAAGCAGAGCTGAGTGATTGGCATCTTAGTTTGAAATGCCTTGATTTAGGATGCAGAGATGAGATAAAACGATGTTTTTTAATTGTGATTTTCCCATCCTCTCTCCAATAAAAATTTGGCGTATGTATTTACTTTGAACCTAATCTTTGTTATCATGTGTCTTTAAAAAAAAAGATTTGGCTTTAATTGTAGACAGTCCTAAAACACTTAGCCCCTACACACATACACACACACACACACAAAGGTACGGAGACAGGACTCTGCGAGGCATGAAGCTCGTTTCTCAGGCCTGATCGACTAAGCAGGCAGTACACATGCAGCCAGACGCAGCTTGAAGCGGCCGACCTTAACCTCCAATCCAACAAGTGGTCCATCAGAGGACAGGCGTCTAGAAACATCGGTCAGTCGGCCTCTGGAGCGAGACTTCCCACACAACCGCCGCAACAAACTTTGATCGCGATATCCCACCTCTTCAACTCGCCCCCAAACAACCCTTCCAAAATTGAATATAGGGGGAGAAACCCTGAAATTAAAAATCAACAGATCGCATCTATAAATATCCGCAACAGTGGCAACAAACTAGTGAAATACTTTATTGCCGTCTGAAGTAGGAGTTCGAGTTTCAAATCATGGTTTGATGAACTGCGGGGGTTTTCCGCGTGTGGTTTATCACCGTGATTATACCCTTCCTCACCACGCTAATTCGAGTGCATTTACTCTTAAAGTTGCCCTATCAATCACAGCCATATCAATTCCTACCAGAGATAGTAAGTTGTTAATAACTTTTAAAACCATCCCCTTTGATGGCCTTAACGTACGAATGCAGGTGACGCCAGAAAAGGTAGGTGTTTTTGCGGTTTTTATCGAAACAGATTTTTGATCAAAATAAATCAAATATTTTTTCTAATAGAAACAGTGAGTTTAATTTACTTCACCTGGTGAACGCGATAGCTCTTGAATATCTATCAAGGGTGGTGTCCTGTAATTTAATATCAATTTTTTTTATCTTCATTTAAAAAGTTTGTAATCAAACGCTGCAATGCTCATGACAGATATTCAAGAATGGTTGATATCACCATGTGAACAAAATAAAACTATATGTTTCTAATGAAGCAATATATTTTTATTTTGGCCAAAAAAATGTTTTGCCTTCTCTCGCTTCCCTTACACCCTCACTATAAGGGAAAGTGAATAATTTTAGCAAAGGCCAGCCAACAATCCCTTAGTTTTGGAAGATAGTCGCTAATGTAGAATAAGTTAAGTTGGTGTCGAAGAATAGCCTTGTGTTTATAAAGTGAAAGTTAAATAACCTTAAGGGAGCATCTACGGTCACTTTCTAAACGTTCGTTTGTATATAGGTCCAAAACTTGCAGTTCAGCTTACCAAAGGACACTAAATCCACAACCCAGTTTTCATGAAAAGAGACTTTTAGATAATACATATTTGTTCTGTTACCAAAATTGATAGGATTTTACTATTTATTAGTGTTATTTTGAAGATATCGATTATTATATAAATATATATTAAAAATAAAACTCCAGGTTACTTTAGATGAAGTATGAATAACCTACGTTAAATTAGATCTATTAATTTTTCTAGCTGTTATACAAGGAAGGTTTTCCTCAAGATAAATTGTTTATAATTATACACGTTTGAACACAATGGAGTGTCAAGAATTTTTATAACTGGGTAAAAGGACGAATCTGCTTTAGGCAGCGCCAGAGATCAAACTAGCCGTCTCCATAAGACTTTTTTTTTTAGAGCTGCGCCTCACTATTCGTTTGTGTTAAACGCTTATGTATCAATTATGTCAATGGTTTTATGGATTATGAAGATTATATTTAAAGGGAGTGTACCCACATTTGTGTGTGTAGAGAGAGTGGAAAACCATTTAGGGAGAACCACCCTCAGTACACCCTACCGAGATTCAACCATCGATCTCCCCGTCACCGGCATTCTAGTCTACTGTGATAGTAGCGCATTAAACTATGCGGCCACCGAAGAGGGTTCCAGAATACTTGTAATCAACCTCACCAATCTCTTAACCGACAAGGAATAGTCACACAAATATATAATCGATGTAATATAGTACATTATTGCTATGATTGACAGGAATCTAGGGTTGATACAGTATATTTTTATGGGGGTGTGGAAGGGGGTGGTGCTCTCACGGGACCGGGCTGTTAGGTTACCCCTCAAAAAATTCTGACGGAAAAATCCTTCAAAATTTGAGAATAATTTAAAAATCGATTAGAATATTATACAAACATACAAATTTTCCGTTTATTTACGTTTTTTGGTTAATTTTTGTTTGTTAAATTAATAAGTAATAGCTATAACACATATTTAATTTGTTTAATTTTCTTTAAATATTATTGTTAGAAACAATTAAAAAAATTCTCGGGGAGTAGGGGGTGGGCATCCCACTCCGGATCCACCCGACAGGAATAGTACGTTGTCTCCGATGACCATACCCTACCCTCTTAGATGCTTGCCAAGGACCCTAAATACTAACGGACGCTCTTTTTCTTAATATGGTCACGTACTCTATACACCTATCCTGTAGAATGTTGTATTTACCTTCAATGTCCTTGTTGAGAGTAGAATATGTCGTCAACATAATTATCTTATTAAAACTCAGAAAACCTATAAAATGTATGTATAATCGTTACAACAAAAAGTTGAATAAATTCATTTGTAAATATATGTATCCTATTATTTTTAAATATCATGAATAAATCTAATCATATCACACAAAAAATATCCATAAATAGCTTAGGTTTTCAATGATATAAACATCATGAACACTTTATGTTGCTTTATAGAGTAAAACTTCTTGAATAGAGGTGTCTGTAAGTGATGATAAAAAGGAAAAAAAGAGCTATGGGTGCACTTCCTCTAAGCTAAGTAACTAATCCTTAGCCCTTAGATTGAGTTATTAATAATCTGGTTGTTATACGTACTAACCCATAACTTGAACAATTTTTTTTTGTAACACTAAAATAAAGGAACATTTGGGTCCTTAGGATCCGCACCTATTTTTAAAATTATCTTTTAGTTATTTCTGTAATCTTCATAATGGACTTTTTATCTCAAATTCTACTACTGTAAGTATTAATAATAAACTTGGAACGGAACTGCAAAAATTAGAATAATATAATGCTATTTTGCCAATCCTATACCAGAAAAAAAAATCCATTGTATAAGTTTTTTAAATATTTAATTTTAGCAATTATTTTCATCTTAATGCTATTTAAATTTTAAGATTCAAATTTATTGCTGGTATTAAATTAGTCTTATTTTGAAAAATAGCAAAAATCTTTTCTTTGTTCAAGGTTTATTATAAAACTACTGGAAATTTTGACCAAAAAGGAAGAAGAATTAAAAACATCGCTTTGTTGCTAAAGTTTAATTTGTTATTTATTTAACATCGAGAAAATTGTTTTAAATATTTGCACGAAAATAAAACAGAGCGAACAATTATATTAACACAAATAAAAGTTACTTTAAATAAATATTTGGGTGATGGCCAAATTTAATTTTTGTAAAAAATCTTAACTAAGCTTACCTGGACTTGAACTGAGGTCCGGGAAATTATATAATCAGCCGACCTGGTAGTGCCAACATTAACTAAATGAAAATCACCAATCGTTCACTTGGGTCTCCACAACTCAGGCGTTCTAATTGGGTTTAAGAAATGGGGGTTAAAAATTATGATCAAATGTTGTTCAGAGGTATATATGTAAGCTATTACTTGGTGCGGTTCCCAGAAGAGCGTACTAGTGTCGAGCTGGTAAGATTTAATTCAAGGGGGCAAGATCCCGTTATGTCCGACACTCCTATCCGTAGTCAAGACAAAAAAACAAACCTTTTGTTGTTTTATTTCCTGAAGTCTGGACAGTGCAGAGCGGGGGCAGATCCAGGGCAAATAAAAAGAGAGTAGATAATTTTTTTACTTATTTTGTTCAACAGCCAAAATCCCCTTCTTCCATCCGTTGACGGTAACAAATTGAAGTTGTTTTTAACGGTCATGAGTTCAAAAGAGGAAATTGACTAGTTTTATGGTTAGGTTAAAAGAGTTCAACAGCCAAAAAATCCTTTTCCTCTGACCATTGTTAGACAAATTGAAATATATTTTTTAACTAGTCACGAGTTCAAATCTAGAAAGGAAATTAACTAGTTGGCTTGGTAAAGAGTTGCATCCGATGACACACCCGTTTTATGAAACTGGCAAACCCCAACTTTCTCAAGGTAATATTGACACAAGGTGACTAACTGTATGCAGAGCCAGTATGTTTATAATCTATGACATCATGACCAGTAAACATTTTACTTTGGGGTTTCATACAACTACCATGTGAATAGAGATGTATTTTATCTTAGCTAGCCTCTTCATATTTATGTTCGAGTTAATAGTTGTTGACCTTTTGTTAAAACGTAAAGTTTAATAAACTGTTTTGAAATTCTATAAAGAATACGAAATTTATTTAAAAGCTGAACCATTATAATTGTATTATGTTGCTGTTTTTATTATCGTAGCCTATGACATATTTGGCCGGGAGGGACATAACATTCGGTTTTTCACCTGTATGTAGACAATTTGCAGTTTTCGTGAAATAGGGTTGCCCAGGGTAGGTCTACACCATAGGAGGTTGTCTACACGTACCCGCAATAAGATGATGTGATGATAGTTATTATGAAGTTGTAGAGCCGGTGTGAGTCTTAACTAGAGATGGGACGATACCAATTTTTCAACTACAACTCTCGATTCTTAAATTTTTACCTTGATTCCTCGATTCTTACTGGAATAGGCCTGAAATGAAGTGAGAACGGCCATATTGGTTTAAGAAAATATTTTATTTATGTAAATATAGTAATATATTTTTAAGTTAAAATGTAAAGATAAATTCCTCCCATCGGTTGCAATAATTTGGTTTGAAGCTTAGTATATATTTATATATTCACACTAAAATATGATGGATACATTTAAGTGCCGGTGTAAATGGAATTTTAAATTATTATAACAGTAAATTTGCAAAGCAATCTTGATAAATTTCTTAGCACAGGGTAGGTATCTGTTAATATGGAAGTTTGTTTGCGTTTTTTCTTGAATGAATTATGCTACCACGGTAAATATGTTAACATACTGAAGCAAAACATCAATTTTTAGGTTTTCAAATTTAATCAATGCTTTTATAAGTTTTTCTATACAAATATAATAATTATGGCGTGGTTGAAGAAAAAATGCGTCAAGAACGGCCTTTTGCATTTAATGTTCATTAATCTCTTAATAAAGCATTCACGATCATTTGCACGTATCTTTAAGAATCAAGGGATCCAGAATCGAAGTATTTTCTCAATTCTCGATACTCTTTAAGAATCGATAGGTATTAGGTATCGAGGTATCGAATTTCCCATCTCTAGTCTTAACCTAACTTAAGTCTAACCAACCTAACCCTGGTGACCTTTGGGATTATTCCCTATGAGGGAAAAATACCCAAGGTATCAGCCGGGAATCCAACCCTGGACCCCTAGACTTGTAGCCAGGTGTACCGACCAATACGCCAAGGGTCCGGTATGATACTGATTATAATGTGACAGTTAAATAAACTACCTCATTCCTTATCATAATAAAATAATAACGAAATAAAATATTTTCGCAAGAAACATTAATCACGGTGTTTTATTTCATGTGTTGTGTTTTGATAGCTCTAATAGTGTTTTACTTCTAGGTAGCACTATTTCAAACACTTCTGCGTAGTCATTTTTCCTTATTTTATAATAAATAACAAACTATATCATTAGTTTTTAAACAATTTTGCGTAGTTATTTTTCCTTATTCTGTTAATAACTAACAGAAGTAGCCTAAGAGAAGTTGCCCAGGGTAGCCACGTAATATTCGATGTGTTTTTGTGCACAGAGTCTACTCATTTTTAAATTTCAGCCCTCTGCGTGCTGTAGATATCACGCAAAGCTCACGACATACAAATAAACTCTTTTCATTTTATTAATATAGATAGGTTAATGAACTAATCCAAATTGATGGTGGCTTGGTCAGCGCATTGTTCTCGTATTATACCGATGTTTATTACGGATGGGGGGGG
>CABFVZ010000116.1:592735-629504 GCA_902151445.1 Timema monikensis
GGATCGTAGTTCGAATTCAGAGATCGAGCGTACTGTAATAAATGGTTTCACTCTATCCTTCCAAACGAATGCAGTTACATTTCCTCTACAATCCTAATTTTATCATCTATTGATGTAATTACTGTATGTTTATAATATGGACAGGTACTAAGATAAGGGGGAAAATATTTAAAAACTGACAAATAATGTCTAGAAATATTAAAAATGCTTTGAAACGGTGTGTAAAAGATGACAGCTGAAGAACACATGGATTGGCACATGATCACAAGAAAGTAGATTTTTACTGTCAGATAAGGTTCTTTCTATGGCGACCATATCTACACTACGCTTAAAAATTAATCAAGCACACGAAACCCTAGCGGCCAAAATGTAAAATTAGAGTTGTGTAAGTATAATCACACGTGAGTGCACACGTGCGAAACGTGATCATGAAGACGTTTTACAATATTCAGTCATCTAATCTTTCATAAGAACGACAAGAGGACAGATGAGATTAAGACATGTACTGTCTTTATCAGTGTGAATGAGTCAATATAATGACCTTGAGCTTACAGGAACTATAGTTATTAGCTTTAAGATAGATTAGTCGTCAATCTAACGACTCTCAGCTTATAAAATATACAGTGATAAAGTAAACAGATTTTTATTGATCACAAAGCTGATAGCCTTCAACTTACAACACTATACATTAATTATAAACTAACGGCAAGTTAAAAAAAACATTATGAGAAACACCGTTCTCGCATTCAAGTGGAACAATATTCTTCTTATATTAATAAAATGAATAGTTTGTCTTTTATCATGAGTATTGCACAATATCAACCGCACGCAGAGGATTGAAATTTAAAAATTAGTAACCCAATGTACGAACACGTGCATCTAGTAACCAGAATTTTAAAATTTGGATTTGATTTTTTTTAATTAAATAAAATTGGATTGAAATAAATAAAATAAAGATTTCTTTTTTTCTGCATGAAGAAAAGAAAAGTGTTGGCAGGGGTAACGACGCAATGCAATGCGTGGTTACTATGAGCAACGCCAGGTACTTCTGCTAGTCATGAATAAAACCAGAAGTTGGACAAACAGATTACTGCAAAAATTGATAGAGACTCTTCAAAATAGCGTGATTTTAGAGGAAACACAATTTGTCTATAGAACTACTCACTTTATGTACGTATCTTTCTAAGCTACCACTGCCTGCAATCCTATTTTTCAATATTGGTTCCACCTAAATAGATATAAATTAAATTATACGTCGGCTTCTGTAATAGCCTATATATTTTTACCCACAACCAATTTTCCAACATCTGTTTTACATACTTCCAAAATATAGCTGGTCTAAAAAAAATTGTATAATTACGTTATTTTTACATATTTATTTTCATTTATTGTTAAGTTGGTATATTTATTTTGGGAAAATGTGTAAACGTTCTAAAACTAGTTTCAACAACAATACGGTTATAAATATGTGTTTCAAACGAACCAGTATGTAAAGCACAGCTATAAATGTTGAAATCATCCTTGAAATAAAACATCACGATTAGACGTCATATCATTTAATAACGTTGACGACACCAGCTCACAAGGAAAGTCTTTGATTACTTATATATATATATATATGTGTGTGTGTGTGTGAGAGGGAGGTGACATTGCGATTTCTTTTTGAGTATGTGCGGACTCCGCCCTAGAGTACATGCAGGCAAATATTTACTCGTTATCAAAGTTCCCCGACATTTCATGAATCATGAACGTGTCTTTTTTCATTATTACACTTTTATGCTTTTGAAAGTACTATACAGTAAAACTTCTGATAACCGAAATAAATGAGGTTGAACACGTTTCAAATAAGCTAATTTTCGGATACGAAATTAGTATTCCTCTGAAGAGTTAAAAGGTAAACAAATTTATAAAATACATAAATACTAAACTAAACATTTCTTCTTAAATAAATTATACAATTTTCTTTTGACTAGGTTTTTTTCGATTTGTATATCTTAACAAATAAAGGTTATAATCGAAGTTGAACCTTTATTTGGCAGTTTAGCTACTGAAAAAAAAACAAAAAACAAAAATGTGGTTAGCTGTTTCTGATATGCCGGGTTTCGGATATTAGAGGGATGGATATGGAAGGTTTTAATGTAAACACACCCTCTCTTTTTTAATCTTAGCACCCCGTCTTACTATCTATTCAGGTTTTACGCACATTTACTAGTTACGCTAATGAGTTAGGGATGAGGAATATTGAAGTTAGAGGAAGTGTATCCACATTTGAGTAGAGGGAGAGTGGGGAAAACAATGCCCAGTACACCCGACAGGGATTCAATCTCCAATCTCCTTGTCATCTATAGTCTAGTCTAACCCGAGAGTGACGCCTTAGACCATGCGGCCACCAAAGTAGCTGCAAAAAGCATAAAAGTTAGATTGGCCCTTTATAACTATTTATAGTTTATAATTATAGACTACACTTGGTGAAATTGTGTGCAGTAAATGTTTTATTGTTGATTACTTAAAGAGTTCATCTCAAGGCCGATATCGAAGTGTAGTTTTCTGTATTCTTCGTTTGACAACAATGAAATAGGAATCAGTTTAATAATTTTTTAATTTTAAAAATATTATTTTTCAATAATTATTATATATATATATATATATATATATATATATATATTTAAGAATGGTTCAACTTGTCTAAATTCTAGTTTTTTCTAAAGTAGGCTACAAAACAATTGCGACATGATGTGACGTCTGGTTCGAATCATGAACCAAGTATATTTTAGGCCTATATATGTTTGAGCTGTACTACCTAGTTTTTGGTAGGAGGACCGTTCTGGAAGACTTTATTTCGTACCAAAACCCTACTGTTTAAAAGTATTTTGGAAGGATATAAGGTCTTCCAGAAAGTATTTCCTAGCGAATTTAGGCTATTCATGGAGTGAAATGGCTCAAAGCAATCCCAAACCCTTCTATTTTACAAGTAGCTAAGATAAATGGGGGAGAACGGACAATCCCTTTTCCTATGTAAGTACCCGCCTCGGTGGCGTAGTTGGCTAACGCGCTAGTCATGTTGAGCTCGACTGCTGAGAACGGGGAGATCAAGGTTCGAATCTCGGTCGGGTTAGTTGGGGTGGTTTTTCCTAAATGGTTTTCCACTCTCCCTCCATGCAAATGCTGGTTCACTTCCTCTAATTCGACCTTCCAAATTCCTAAATCCATTAACGTAATTAGTACTTAAAGCGTATAACCCGAACGGTTAGTAAGACGTGGTGCTAAATACTATATTATTCCTATGTAAGTATAATTTGACATTCATTTTAATTCAAGAAATAAAATGTCAGCATAACTTACTGTCCCAGAGAATAAACTATTTTTTCACTTCGTGTTTTGAATTTGTAAGAAACTTTGGAGGAGAAAGAGGGTGGATGTGAAGTGATATAACATTTCCCCTTGTGCAAAAAAAGGTTTACCAAAACAATTTGAAAATGTATCTCAAATATGAGCCACTTTGAATGAAAATACCATCATAATGTTTGATTCATATAGTGACCATTAATTATACAAATATGATCACTATGCATATTCAAACAACAATCTTATAACCTGTCCTTATCAAAACAGTACAATAATATAGTACAGGTCAAATATACCCAAAATGGGCAAATGAAAAAAAAAATTCATCCATTCATGAAAATGCGGTTATAACTTCTTTTTGGCAGTAGAATTTAATATCTGAAGAATCCTCAAAATTTAAAGGTGCGGAACACAGTTTTTTAGGGGGTAGGGGGGAGGGAATTTAAAAAAATATAACTTTACGGAAAAAGTCGAGTGAGGGGTCTTTTTCTATATATTAAATAAAATAACTTTCAAATGGATTGGAACACTCATTTTTGAAATATAATGGGGTTTGTGGGTGAAAAAATGCCCTACTTCTCACTAATTCGGGGATGGGGAAGAACATAAAATACAATTTGTACGAGGAATTCACCTATGCTGATGAAGATGTGTTGAAGAAAACAGATTGCTTCATCATTGATGGTGGTTATTTATTGCACACAGTTAAATATAATAAAAACAACAGTCATACTTAATACGTACAGTATTTGACAGATCAATATAAATACCGGAAAATAGTAGTGGTGTTTGATGGATACTATGATCCAAACAACATCAAAGCAAGTGCACACCAACGCAGATACAAACCCTTCGCCCCACAGTTTCGCATATATGAAACTACTTCAATTTATGGCACGCAAGAGCGATTCCTATCCAATTCACAGAACAAAAAACAGTTAATGATACTAACACTTGTTCTTCAAAGCAACGATATCGAGGTGAAACAGGCTGTTGGTGATGCTGATGTTCTCATTGTTCAAACAACCGTAGAGAAATCTGTCCACTTCCTGCCTACTATCGTCACCCAAGATGTTGATGTGATCATTATTGCTATTGAAGCCAAAAACAGGACGCGTCAAAAGAAAAATATTTAATTCAAAAAACCTACAGCAGAAACACCTCAATGTGAAAGACTATACATTCTTCTTGCCCATGTATTCAGTGGATGCGATTCTACCAGCGCAATCCATGGGAAAGAGGAAAAAAACATCTTTCTAGGTTGCTAGAAACTGATAGTACATTGATGGATTGCATCAGAACATTCTATAAATCAAATTTCATCCAGGATGAAGTCAGAAGTGCAGAAGAGTGTCTGTTTCTATTCTTGTATGGAGCAAAGGATGGTAACCTCAACCTTGACCAACTTGGCTACAGTTTATTCCAGAAGTCGCTGCAGAAGAAGACAGTCAAACTGGAATCCTTACCTCCCACTTTAGCAAATGCAGCTCAGGAGCCATAGAGAGTGTACTACCAAATACAACAATGACTCAACAACACACTACGTCCAGAAGATTTGGGTTGGATTCGTCGAGACGGCGAACAGCAGCCTGTAAAAACAACTTTGGAATCTGCCCCCGATGCAATCCTTAAGCTGATTTCCTGCACATGCAAAGGAAACTGCTCAAACCAACAGTGCGTTTGCGTCAAAATTGCTGTGTGGTGTTCTGCTCCTGAAAAAACTGAGAAGAAGTGACCTGCAGCAACACAAATTGATGACCCTGACAATGATGATCGTGGACAGACATCCAAGAGGAAATCAACTCAGAAATTGATTTTGATGTTGATAGTATATGTGAGCAAGAAGAAGTTGAAAATTGATAATTATTATGTAAATAGATCGTTTTTATGTAATAAAAATAATTTTATATTAATTAAAATTTATGATTATTGAGTTTTCACCAACAAAGCCCATTATATCTTAGAAATGAGTGGTTCAATCTATCTGAAAATTGTTATATTTGATTCAGCACAAGAGAATATATAGAAAAAGGCCCTTCACTAGGTTTTTTTTTCTCGTAAAGTTACAATTTTTTTATTTCCCTCCTTCTCCCCTCAAAAACTGCGTTCCACCTCTTTACATTTTGGGGAGTCTTCAAATCTTGAACTTTACTGCCAAAAAGAAGTTATAACCGCAGTTTCATGAATAGAAGAATTTTGTTCCCTTTTTTTTCCTATTTACCTGTACTAACAATGTAATTTTCGCACTAAAGCAATCAGTTTCTCAAGCGATTCTATGTTAGACAATTTATTTCTAATTGGGATTACCTTAACGATGTAATTTCATAAATAATTGCTGTTCGCGGTGACTGAGCATATACCATTTAATTATAATAAATGTTATATGATACAAGTAAAAACGTGACTATCATTAACAATAAGAACGTTAAAACTAACGTAATGCTTGAAATAATTACAAACTAAAGAAATCATCAGCAATGAATGACAACACAAAAACTATTTCAGTTGAAAAGGCATAAAATTGATCGTTTCATCTGCACCAAATATTAAAAAAGAACTACACGAGACAATTGGAAAACAATGTATAGAGCAACACTATAACTTCAAAGTAAACACAGTATCCACCAACGACCTTCATTTAATTAATTACGTACATTTATACTTGTAATTATATAGATATGATACTGCCACAACCACCAACAACAAAATAAAAAGTCCATAAAAATCCATATAGTATTCCATTTTATAAGTTGAACTTATGTCAATAATTCTGTATTATACCAATAATCAAAACGTGATATTATTCAATTATTCTTTCTTATTTGTCATCGAGGGTGCCAGAACAAAGCACAACTAGGAATTAACATCAATCTAAATATGAAGAACCGTCAAAAGATTTATTAATAACAATTTGCTTAACTCTCCTGTATAAATCAACTTAACTCTTACCAATTGTCATTGACCATCTGTTTCTAGAAGCGTCACTGTTATTGAAACCCTGAACTTATGACATGTTCCTATTAAGAGGTAGCGGAGATATTGATGTGTTTGTTCGTGTTATCATTGTGTGCTCTTCAATGTCAGCTGTGATTATCGTTTACTTAAACCGTCTTGACATTAAGGGGACAGGAGGAGTAGGGCTACATTCTGGGTGGGATGCACCCGTGGAAGATTCCAATGTGGAAAAGAACAATCCCCGATGTTGCCAGTTCAGACCAAATTCCGGTCAACTTTGAACCCCCCAGTGGTCTTTGTTTAATCCTGATGATAGCTTTATTCTCTCCTCCAAAGACGCGTTCCGGTGCAGTTACTTGGATTAAGCCTTATCATTTTTTATACTTAGTTTAAAATATTGTCCAATTTTCATAAAATGGACCTTATAGAGAGTACAAACATTTTTGTTTTGTGATGAACATTGATAACATTTTACAATGTTATTAGTGTGTTATTTTATATGTGTTGATAAGAGACCTATCTATCTAAAGTGACAGCTGTAGATCACATGACCTGACATATGAGTATGTGAAAGTAGATCAAAAACTTTTCTAGCTGTCAGAAAAGACCTTTCATATGAACATTTTGGAGTTAAGTCTGTATTTTATGTTTAAGATTCGTCAATATTAGCAACATTTAATAAAAAATGGTATCTCGTTTCAGTCAGGTGTGCTAACCACTATATCAATCTCGCCAGTAGACCACATCGACGGGTACGAGGCCTAAACGTAGAGCTCATATCTTCTTGTTTGTTGGTGATGGAGAGGCTAGGGTTGGAATCTCGGCTGGGTACAGGAGAATAAACAACTCCATGCTGTCAGCCAGCAATCGAGACACAACGACCGAAAGTGGTTTCTTCGACTTATATAAGGATGAGGAAGCTAGAATTTAAAGTAAATGTATCCGCATTTACGTTTGGAGGTCCATGGGAAAAAATAATAAGGGAAAGGAGAGTTGGTAGAAGGAGTATAATGAACTGTTAACTCCACAGAAATGCGGATATACTTTCTCTTAATTCTACCACCCTTCTTCTTAGCCTATAATTGTAACGTGGATAGCTCAAACGGGTAGTAAAATGGGATGTAAAATAAAGTGTGTACTATCAATTCGTCATAGAAGTGGTGATAATAGCTAGCAAAAGTTTCCAGATCTTCTTACATGTGATCATTCGCCAAAGCATATGATCTGGAAGAAGACTGTATATTGATTTGTTGTAACCTTTGGCAGTTAAAACTTTCACAACAAACTATTTTTTTAAATTATATTTTCCTTTTAATCGTTTTTACAACTTCTGCTAGCAGTCAGTTACCAACATTCCTATGATAAATGTATTCTACATGTCTGTGAATTGGCAGTCAGATACACTTTGTCGGTAACCTTGGCAGGGGAGTAATAAATTAATAAATTAATAATATGCATGTGACTTACGGGCACACTATTCCTAGAGTTCCCGTATATCAGTCGTGACTGGTCTTACTTAACCTAATGACTGACTTAATTGATTTTGACTTTGTTTATTTTCAGAGAACAAGAGTTTATATTCAAGACAACAGATTGAGCTTCCAATCAGAGCCGTTTTAACTGGTGTTGGTCACTCCTATTACTTCGTGGTGAGCGACCATGTTTCGACCCCACGACCACAATGTCAGCAGGCAATGCCTTTTTTTTATATATGAGGGTGGCCCTAAGCGACTACAGCCTAGTTAGAGCGACTTTGGGTCGCCCATATAAATAACATTGCATGAAGCTCTGGCGACATGGACGCGGCGTTTTTGTAAGGGAAAGGATGAACAATGAAGTTTTTTTTTATTTGTTAAAAGGCATTAACTTTTAGTTTAATGAAAATAATTATTGAAGTAACTGACTAATAAAAAAAGTTTCGACAGAGGTCCTGCGGAACTTCAAATTATATTTGAGTTAAATTATGTTATAATGGAAGAATGGAAAAGAAGATCAGCTTCGAATTAAACTGCTCCATCATATTTTTTTTTTAAATTGCATTTTTATAGCATTTAAATTTTATTAAAATAAAAGTTTGTAGAATCACAAGTTAAGAAACACCGAGTTATATTTATTAATCCTTCTTCTTTTGTTCTAAAATATATATTTTTGGAATCTCCCTTAATATTTGCATGGATTTAAAAATAGCTTAAACGCATTTATCACATTTTACCGTGGTTTTAGTAATTAATAATTAAAACTTCAATAGATGTGGTAATGATATTTTATGTCACAATGAAACTATTAAAGAATATCCCAAACAATATTTATTTTATATAAAAAAAATGTTTGTTGGTCAAAAGAGAACAAATGACATCCAGCCATTTAAAAATGCTAAAAATTATAAAACTCATTTAGCTACTCTTTGAACTATAAAATTAATTGACTTTGATATTATCCCCCTACCCAAATAGTCCCCCAATTTGGTCCTTGAACCAGTGACTCTCTAATCATGTTTTGTTTTGGCAGGTTCTCTCGTTCAACCAGTGTGCCCAATTTTCCAATTAAAAACCTTATCTAACAGCTAGGAAAGCTACTGTGCCTATGTTAACGCATTAAAACGTCAGGTATTACCATCTGCAGATGTTACTTGTGATAGATAGTGCTAATACTTATAAAAAGTAAGACTTATACAATAATAATAATGAGATGTCAATTATTGCCATAAAAACCATGTTTGTATTTTATAAAAGACCTTCCTCTGAAAATGGGACTGTAGACGTGAATGCAAATAAAACAGTTTCTAAATATCTTCGTCTCATTTTGTTTATCACCGCGTCTTACTATATGTTCAGGTTATATGCATATATGATAATCACTCTATTTAGGTAGGGATGAATAACTTAACATTTTAGAGTGAATCCACCCGCATTTGCGTAGAAGGATAGTGGGGAACCATTTATGAAACTAATAATAAACTCAATAGACCCGACAGAGATTCGAATCCTGATCTGACCTGCTCTCTACCTCATCAGCAGTCCAGTCTAACGAGAGTGACGTCTAGATCGTTCGGACGCTGAAGCGGGTTTCTTCGTCTCTGAACTGTTTTTAGTATAAAGATGGTCAGTACCAGACACAGAGCGCGGTACATTCCTGGCTGATGACGTCAGATAAAAACACCCACACAAGCTGCACCGAGCACCTTTCTCTCCTGTTGAGATGTTTTAAGAGAAACACACCTGCCTTGCGCCTAACATGGGCTCACGATACAGGCCTTTCACAGGAGTTGTGAACGTTTGCAAGGACAGGTCCACAAGACAAGCTTTGATAAGTATTACTTTCTCTAAAGCAGAACAACTAGCTCAATATAGGAGATAGGTCATAGGTGGCGTAGTTTTTAAAAGTCCGGCAATGAAATTTCGAGTTCCTAGTGCCATATAATAAATAAGAATGCAAGTAAATATCTCCAAGCGAAGCTTTGAAATTTCAAAATCCTAAACTAATCGATTCAAAATTCCGAATATTAATATTTAAAATATTCAAACTGAATTCAAAATTCAATTCTGGTTGGACGTCAGATTAGGATTCGATTCAAATAAAAAAAGTGGAACTTGTTAGAAACTTGCCTCAGTTTGTTATTAAAATAAAGTAAATAATTTTATATTTTTTTATGTAAGTCATGTGATCAATCAATATATTTAAATTTTATTTTAACGGGTCAAGATTTAAATTATATAGCTCTATATCTTGCTAGGATTGACTTAAATTGAACTTAATATTCGATTAGGATTTGATTTGAAATTACAAATTCTTGTATTTCTACCAGTTTAATCTCTATGGGTATACTCGCGAATTCATATCAGGTGGTAGAACCAATTAAAGTTATACTTCTCTGACGTATGGCCAATTGAAATGGGGTATTGGAGCTATTGGTGACAGGGTGGAATGGGTCTGTTATTGCTTTCAATAACTCAATACTATATTCTGAAAATTGAAAAATGACACCCGGACACTCACTAAAAGCATAAATAATAGCTTTGGTTATTTGATTAAAAAAATCAATACTAGATCGGATCCATCGATATTTGGGTAAAGTCCTCGCCTCAGGGCCCGATGATCATGGGTTGAACTTCCTTTGGAGGGAAAGTAAAGCCGTTGATCCCATTTGGATTGTGGCATGTAAAAGAACCATGGAAGATGTGTGAAAATACCTTTCCTGAAAAAATTGGTATGCTCTTGCACGTTCACTCCCATAAATTCACTGTGGAAGGCAACAGAGAATCACCACACTTCCTAAGCTGCCCTAGCAGATGTATACCAGATGATGCGGGCAGCACTAACCAGTCAAAGGGCTGAGTGCATGCCCAACTCCCGATGGATCGAAATAGCAACAAACTAACCTTTGGGTTTTTGACTTAAGAACATAGGTGTATTCCTATCAATGTCCATATTTCACTCATTTTACGAAAGGAGCATTTTAATATTCTCTTCTCCCTTTCCACCCTACAATAACTCATGAGAGGACCCCCCCCNTGAGCTCCCCCTCTCCCTTCCCCCCCCCCACAAGCCCCTGAGAGACCCCCCCCCCCCCCTCTCACCCCACATCCTCTCCGATACCTGTTATTATATCTTGAAAAAAAAAGTATTTATATCTGTGTTTTGATAATAATAAACTAAGCTTTTGTTCAGAAAGTGCAAGTTAAACCTTTAGTATGATTAAGTTTTCTAGAGATATTTATCATGAACTTTATACATATAAGTACAAGACTTATATACTGACTTATTTTAACTTTAGAACAAGCACAACACCTAAACTCCCAACCATCAATTAAGACACTGCGAAAGATAATCCTTTACGTCACTAATGATAGGTATTGATATTATTATAATCTTTTGTTAAGGCCTTTGGCCCTGTCAAGTGCAAGTCTAAAACTTATTTTGGGGGATGGTGGGCGGGTGGGTGAAAGGCGTGGCTGGCGTTGCTCCACAACCGGCTAAAGTATCCTTCCGCATCAACAAGAACAGATGGATCACGAAAACCGTAGATGGCGCTAGCTATGGGACAGGTTTTGCGGAAAAAGCATATGTTTGGAAATGCCTCTTTTCTCGAGGACGAGTGAAATTTTTATGTTAATATTTTCAACGCCCCTTCTAAGATAATGTATCAATGTTTAGTAATTGTTAAATTTTCTTATTTTTTGTTATGAAGCCGGAATATTTCTATTGAAAAATGTCAATTTTATCAATATTTGATCATTGTTAAAATTATAGAGGAGGTGTGTATACAAAAAGTATATTTTAATCTAATCAAAATGCCTCTATTCTTGAACAAAAAATCTCTGAAAATAAAATTGCAAAACAATAAAATCTCTTGAAGCTAACCCTTTATTCCCATGGCGCTACATTTCCACGTTAAATGAAAAGGGCCAATCACCTTATGCTTGTTTGGTTCTATCTTCAAAATAATGGATTCAACAATAAATAAATATATATCCAAATACGCCATTTCTCCTTAGCGAAATGGAGAGTCCAATTATGTAAACTCTTTGGAGATATATCCGAAGGCAATTTGATCTGATAATCATATCCGGTTATGATGCGCTGGCTTCTAATTTAGTTATTAAAACACGACTAGGCGGGAGGAAAATTTTTATAAAATAAGCAATTTTTTTGCGGTCAAAATTGATAGAATTTTTTATTTTATTATAAGTATTATTTAAAATTTTTTGAGAATATTTATGAAAAGTGACAGTAGCGTTTAAAACTGTGGTGACCTGGTGGTCTAGTGGTAAGGTGTCGGACTTCTGTGCTGGGGGTCCGGGTTTCAATCCTCGGTCCCGGCACAAATTTATCTGATTGACAAACCCTTCCTTCACCTCTGACAAGAAGTGTATTAATCACAACTTGTGAATGTGTGGAATGCCAGGCCGCCACCGTGGTTCAGATTCCACGTTAAACTGTAGGTTCTCCATTTCATCTCACAATCACCCAACCTTTACTTACACATTAGCGTATGTGCGTATTACCCAAACGGGCAGTAAGACGCGGTGCTATTAATAGTTTAAAACTGTGGGGAAAAAACCACTTTACTTTCTATGAAGTTAGAATTGTCGATCACAAGTTTCTTAGGATTATGGTTCGATATTAGACACTTCTGACAAAAAATTTACTTTTGTCCTTAAATCCAATTTGTAAAAGCCAGGTGTTTGGACTGTCTGTTAAATATTATATACCTAAGTTCAATTTGTTTGTTGGTTATGTACTTGTTATACAGCACGTATAAAAAGTGTAAATTAATCACTCCAGAAAGAGCGAATAGACAACACGTATAAATTACATCATTACAATGAGACAATAAGTACAAAAGGATAATGTTAACATCAGCCCAACCAATCCCTGTGAGCCCCTATGAGTTTACTCTTCTCTCATTGGTCCGACAGATATTCTAGTATTCGTGCAGCTGTTTCCATCACACGTCTGTCAGTGTGTGGTGCTTAGAAAGAAACATGACACCCTCATTTAATTGCACGGGGTTACACATTTCCTGCTGGCGTGCAGAGGGGAAGGTAAAGTCTAGTTTTTCGGTTTCTAAAAATAGTTTTTCAGCAATATAATCATGTTTTATTTACATTTTTTTGTTCCCTTCTACAGGTACACTCTGTTTACAATGAAAACTTATAGTCTGAGCCCTATAATAATTTTTTTAGCATCACGTCTTAATACCCGTTCGGGTTATACTCCTACTTACGCTAGTGGTTTTTGGGATTAGGAAGATTATATTTAGAGAAAGTGTACCCACATTTGCATGGAGGAAGAGGTAAAAACCATTTAGGAGAAACCACCCTCAGTACACCTGAGATTCGAACCTAGATCTACCAGTCGTCAGCAGTCTAATGTCTGAGACCATGCAGCCACCGAAGATGGTCTGAACCTTATTGGAAATGAGCAAGGCAAGCTTGCTACCTTTCAAAGTAAACGAGGTGTACTTCAAAATGATAAACGTACATAATCTCATACATCAACATTGTTTACTTCGTGATGGCTTAGTGGTTGGATGACACGAATACAAGACTCAAGAAACTCGAGCTTGATTCAGGATGATGCTATCCAATTAATAAATATATCGGTGCTAGAGGGTATCAATACGAGTACTATCCTAGATAATAGATAGTAAATTGTATAATGTATGTTTAGAAAGTGAACATTAATAAGTTGGCCACAATACTTTTACTATAAAACTCCCCTGGTATCCCTGGTTTCTAAACATTAAAATAAGATTCACACCTTAAAATTTTAGGATTTTATATTCTAGAAAACAATCATAACGGTTACTAAATATAAACATTATTATAATTTCTGTTTCTAGTGTTTAAAGGTTTAGGTAGCCTATTATTTGTGGTCCTGTGTAAATGTGGTATAGAACATATTCTATACAACCATCTTATGTTAGGATTGACATAACTAGGCAATTCATTTTGTTAACATCGAGAAACAAAATCTCTCACTTTTGTTTTAATGATTAGCTGAAAAATCAGACAAGTAATTAAATTCCCTGAAATTGCCCTGTTTCCCCCGATATCATAGAATTCTCTGACTTTTACAAGCTTTTCCTGTCTGTAGAAACATTATTAAGTAGTTATTGAACAAACAAACAAACAAAGAAATAGTTTTGATAAAATATTATTAAGTTTATATCTAAAGCTATTTTTTATGGTAAAAGATAAATATCAATCTAAAAGATATTAAAATGAGCTTGGTAGTTCTAAAAGGATGCCTTCAAGAATGACTAATTATATTGATTAATATTCTACAATATATATTGCTTTAAAACAACGCTCAAATAACAAAGTAATAGTTATAGGCAACATGTGAATTATTCGACCTTACGGGCGAAGTAAATGACAATGACTCGCGAGACCCCGACTCCATCCCAACGGGGTACAATGGGCATATTATTATTTTATTTTTTTACTGATACTGGAGGTAAAGTTTCTCTTATATACTCTCATCCTTTATAGTTTATACCATCCTAAGACCAAAATGTAAACGTGGTGCATGCACTAGGGCTGACTACTAAATGGAAGTACGGTGTTCAATCCCTAACTTGGTATATATTGGGGATAGTTTTTTAAAAGTATTTCCCTCACTCATGATTTTTCAGTCTTCTATAAGGTAAATGCAGGTACATTTAATTTAAATTCCCGTTATCTAAGATGAAGTCACCGATAGCTAATTCTGGTATTAGAGCGTACAGGGTTCTTTTACATGGCACGATCAACATGGACTTACGGACTTTCCCTCTGAAGGAAGTTGTGCAACGGATTTTTATTGGTCAAAAAAATACGTCAAATCCGGCAGGGTTTGAGATCACGAACATCGGGTCCTGTGGTGAGCACTTTACCACAAGACCACAGAGGTCAACAACTAATAATAATTCATTAAAAACACTTTAAAGGTATTGAATACATCTATCAAAAATTACAACTTGCAGATAACATGACTTGATGTGTAAGCGCGTGAAACTAGATCCCAAATAGCCAATACAAATTTATAATCTCATGTTACAAATTTAGTGATACCAGATTTAATGACCCCCTAAATAATATAAATATCTAAATATATTAATCTAAACGTTTACAATGGAGGATGAAAACTATCCTAAATAAGCCAGTCTTCGTCTTCACTCATCAGCGGGAACAATCGTGCTAGATTTATTATTATATTTCGTAGCTTTTCTAGTTTTTTGATAAGGTCCTTCCTATAAAAATTAGAATAGATCCTGTTTTTTCAACCTTACTACCTGTAGGTTACATCAGATTAGTAGCCAAAAATTTAAGCACCACTTTTCAATCAAGGAAATACACCACATCTCGTGGGCCTCACTAGGAAATGAACAAGATACTTTCAGATCGGTAGACATTCGCTATAAAGACAAAAACAAAGATTTCAGCCTAATTTTTTGAAGGATACTTATAATTAATATTTAGCACCACGTCTTACTACCCGTTCGGGTTATACGCTTTAAGTACTAATTACGCTAATGGATTAGGAATTGGGAAGGTTGAATTAGAGGGAGAGAACCCGTATTTGAATGGAGGGAGAGTGGAAAACCATTTAGGAAAAACCACCCCCAGTTCACCCGACCGAGATTAGAACCTCGATCTTCCCGTCCTCAGCAGTCGAGCTCCACACGAAAAGCGCGTTAGCCAACTACGCCACCGAAGCGGGTAAGGATACTTATAATTATAAAATTAATATTCATCCATCTTTCTTAAATCACCCTATCAATACAAATTGAGGGATCTGGTAGAGAGCAATATTTGCACAGTGGAATCATGTGTAGGTCACTCTGTGATTATTCAGAGAGGGCGTGTTTAGTATCGAACAACGCCAAGTTTCCTAATATGGATCAGTCTCCAGTTCTGTCCTTTACAGAGCTCTCCCCCTTCACCTACCTTCACCTCCCTCCCTGTCTCAGGCTCTAGATGGCAAACAACTTTGGCCTTAGTCCCCCCCCTTTTTTTTTAACACACACACACACACATATCGGTCAATTTTTCAAGTCTTTAAGGTGGTATGAATGGGGACACAAGAAAGTGCCGGGTTTTTTCCCTCCAGTTTTTATGGCACAACTTTTTTTTTTTGCCAAAATAAATAAAATATTCCCCCAGTACAGCTTGGTATCTGTCATCAGCAGTGTCGTATTATCTAACAAACATTTTAAACGAAAAAAAAAAAAAATTGTCATTAAATCCAAGAACACCCTTGACAGATACTCAAGATATTTTGAGGTCACCATGTGAAGAAAATTAAATTCTATGTTTTTACTGGAGAAATATTTGATTTATTTTGGCAAACAAAGTTTTTCCATAAAAAAACTACAAAAACACTGCCTTTTTCTCGCGTCCTCTACCATCCCACCTTAAGAATAAAATGTCCCTTTAGATATTCATATTTGTATGTATCCAAAGCTTTTCATCTATTCACACTGTGGTGGCTCGTGTCAAAAAACTCTCCAAAGATGTCTTGATTCTTGAAGTTAATTATGGGTATGGAGGCTAGCGGACATAATTATAAGCTTTTGCATTTCTACATGCACAGGCAATCTGTTAAATGTATTGTATATATCAAGATATAAAACTGGCACTAATTTAGATAAATGGTTAGAAAAAGTGAGATTTCTATGCATACTCTCTCAACCCCCTCCCCCTTTTTTTTTTTGTCTCAAGGAGGAAGTGCAGGTGACGCGAGAAAAGGTAAGTGTTTTTGAAGATTTTATGGAGAGACTTTTAAAAAAAAATCAAATCAAATATTGCTCTAATAAAAATATACTGTTTAAATTTCTTCATATGTTGATATCAACATTTCTTGAATATTTGTCATGATATAGAGTGGCATTAGGTGAGAAACTTTTTAAATGAAGAGAAAAAGTTGTCATTAAATACCGGAACACCTTCGATAGATCTTCAACAGCTGTCAAGGTCACCATGTGAACAAAATTAAACTCTATGTTTCTAGTTATAGGATAACATTTTGATAGACTTGAGAGAGATAGGGTTTAATGAGATGGACTGGATATATAAGAATTAATTCAAGATAGGTATAGGTGGCGTACTTTTGTGAGTGTGGTATTGAACTTTCGAATTCTTAATGCAATAGAGTAAGTAATTAAGTATGTTTATAGTTAAGAAATATTTAATTTATTTTGGCCAAAAAAAAGTTTTGCTCTAAAATCTGCAAAAACACCTTTTCTAGCGTCTCTTAACCTCCCATCTTAAAAGAGTTATCTTTTCACATTGCTTAATATATTTACTGGCTTATATATACATAAGTATATACAAATAGATATGATTTGTACAGTTTAATTATCATAAAAATAGTGTTATCTGACAGCTAGAAAAGTTACTATACATCTATTGTCATGTATTTATACAAGTCAGGCTGTCACTTTTGATACATATTAAGGGTTGACCTGGTGGTCTAGGTGTAAGGTGTCAGACATGTGCTGGGGCCCGGGGTTCAATCCTCATTCCCGGCACAGATTTATCTGATTGTCAAACCTTTCCTTCACCTCTGACAATATGTGTATTAATCACAGCTTGTGAATGTGTGAAATGTCAGGCCTCCACCGTGGTTCGGATCCCACGTTAAACTGTAGGTCCTCAATTTCATCTCACAATCACCCTACTATTACATATTAGCGTAAGTGCGTTTAACCCGAACGGGTGGTAGGACGTGGTACTAACAATAATAATAATAATAATAATGTATATTAACAATAAATCTACCTATAAATTAACACTAGTATTGTAGTAAAATGTTATCACTGTTTAATGCAAATAAAAGTTGCCCAAATTTGTATCACTACCAATAATTTATAAAAACTCGCATTCTAATCACAACTTTAAAAAAAACGAGTCTATCTTTGACGGACAGTAGCAGTAAATGCTGATACCAAATCTTACTGCCCATTCGGGATGTACGCTTATATATAATCATGCAAAAGGTCTTAAAGATTTATAAGGCTATATATGTATTGGAAATAAACCCTTAGTACAACCGACCGAGATTCAAACCTCGAACTACCCGACATCGCGAGTCCAGTCTACAGTGAGAGTAGCGTGTTAGACCACGCAGCCATCGAAGAGGGTCTGATAACTATTGTCACGACGCATAGCGGACTTTGGACTTTGTTTTGTTTGTTAACGTAGTCCATTATTCAATTTTGACAGATAGTATTAATTCCTAGTATTTTTAAGATAAATATAGCGGATATTTGTACAATATGTTCCACAAATATTCTTCCCAGGATGATCCGACTTTACAGAGGTAGGGGGTCAACTCATGTGAAAACATGAATCGGATGGCGGCAACTTTTAACTTGTCAGAATAAATATTGATGATAATAAATTATTTGTCAAGAGAGGGAACCTTGAACTTGCTTCATAAGACAAAGAGTTCCACTAGATGTTTTAATGCTGGCCAGTCTGGTCGACATTATTCGTTGAAGTCATAGGACCTATTTCTTTAACACTATTTTCATTTGAAATTAGTTTGAGTGTTTTTATTTTTTTCACTTATTAAAAAAACGTCATTAAAAAAAGTCATGTATGAAGAAAATGGTTTCGAAGCTTTTGTGAGTAAACAGGATTAATTTTCTCACACCAATGCAAGACTTGTAATTAACATATGAATGGATGTTTTACAACGTTTTTCACCCGGGAATAAATTCTTGAACAAGAACAGATTAAAGAACCCACGCCTCCATGAAAATATAATAGTATACAGGGTGTTTCAAGAGTCTATATCAGTGGTTTTCAACCTGAGGTGCGCGAAGACATCTTAGGGGGTACGTAAAATTATATCTACACACACACACACACATATATATATATATGTGTGTGTATTATATATAATAAGCCAACTTAAGGGTGGGACAGAAACAATTAGATGATCTATAAGCTGAGGAAAGGGATGGACAACGTGCTGAGGTTGGTCTGACGTCCGGTGGAGCTCCCCTGAATGACACTACCTTCAAAAAGTGAAAAAATATTATTGTGTGGTTGTATTTTATTTAGCTACTGACTATTTACTTTTCAATTAAAGTGTTAATTTTCAGGTTTCAGCCCCATTCTTTATATATTTATTATTTATCTTAGAACCACACCTTACTACCTGTTCAGGTTATACGCCTATGTACTAATTGCACTAATGAGTTAGAGATTAGGAAGGCTTAATTTAGAGCAAGTGCACCTGCAGTTGCATGGAACCCGAATAGAAAACCATCCTCAGTGCACCCGACTGGGATCGAACCCCGATCTCCCGGTTTTCATCAGTTTAGTCTAGCAACAGAGTAGCGCGTTAAACCACGTGGCCACTGAAGTGGGTATTCTTTATACAGATCTCATTTACAGTTATTAAATATATTTTTATATAATTTATTTAATTGGTTTTTGCGATAAGCTTAGCTTAAATTATGAACTAACCACTTTAAGGATACAAAATTTAAGAGAAATTATATCCGGGGGCACACGAACAATAAAGGTTGACTGCCCATGGTCTCTAGATCAAGGACATTCACTCGGCGTGAAAAACCAGCCTACTACTTTACCCAAATCAAGCCTGTACTTACTATCGGTGAGCTTAAGCGATACCTGCTTTGGTGGTCACATGGTCTAAGGCGTCACTCTCTTGTTAGACTAAACTGCCGATGATAGGGTGATCGTGGTTAGAATCTCGGTCGAGTGTATTGAGGGTGGTTTTTCGAAAATTGTTTTCTACTCTCCCTCCATGCAAACGAGGGTACACTTCCTCGAAATTCAACCTTCTTCAACCCTAACTCATTAGCGTGATTAGTAAACATGCGTAATAGCCTAAATAGGTAGTAAGCGTCGGTGATAAGCAAAAAAATTATGCTATACCCTGATTTTGGTATGAGGCCCGTTCTGGAAGGCCATATTTCGTACCAGAATCCTATAGTAGAGTAGTATTTTGGTAGCATAAAAGGCCTTCCATAACGGTAGTATGAAGTCCTTTCAGAAAAACCTACCAATATACATTAAGATCTGGATTTTGCATGGAATGTAGCCTCAAGTTTGAAATAAGTTTTTTGAACCTAATCAAGTGTGCGAACAGAGTGGAGCTTACTTATAACGTGCTCTACTTTCTAGAAACATAAAACTTTTATCGCCTTGTTGGCATGAGTTATATCGAGTTTGAAAGGTGGAAGAAATAAAAAGAGTTTTATTGTTAGCGCTACGAGCTAAATCTACATTCACATAGGTCGACTGATAACGCTTATCTAAAGCTTGCAACGTAGGATGTGTCTTCTTAAGGTTGGTTGGTTGGTTGTTTAGCGGGTACAAATCTTGGGAGCGTAGGCTAGATCCCTGAAGGAGCTTTCTTAAGTATGTAATATTAACGGTAGATCATTGTTTACAGTTGTAAGAATAATATAGTTTAATGTTGTCAATGCTGGTTAGGCTATAATAGATTTATTTGTATTATTTTCTTAAAGGTTCTTATGCTAGTCATAATTTTGGTCTGCTGTCACAGGTTAAATTATTTTACAACTTATTTACCAAAATTGTCATTTTCATAGGAAGTGTAGCTTAATAAATACAGATTTATTTTTTGCGGCCAACATTGATAGTATTTTATTATGTTACGAGTGTTGGTTGTATTATAGCCATTGATAGTATCGATACAAATATTATCAGTTGTAGATCACATGACTTGACGTATGAATACGTAAAAGTATATCTAGCAATATCGTAGTGGGTAACGTAGGTTGAGTGGGTAGATTAATTAATTACTTTTCCCTTGAGTTAAGTTTGCTTTATGTACGTGATATTTTTATTGATAAGTTTATTACAAAGGTTTAGCTTAATCTAAAGACATAGAATGAGGAGGGTATTTGAAAGAAACATTATTTGTTTAGCGAGGTGATGGAAAATCACACGTATCTGAGCTTAGGGGGTGGAACACATTCCCCCAAGTCCATCATGCTAGGATTAAACCTCAAAATTTCTATCAAACAGAGTTATTATGGTGGGGATGCAAGTAAGGGTGTTTTTGTAGTTTTTATAGCAACACATTTTTGTTCAAAATAAATAAAATATTGTTTCTAGACAAAAAGAGTTTAATTTCCTTCACATGGCGATATCAACATATTTTTAATATGTCATGAGCATAGTTACATCTAAAACGTTTTTAAATAAAGAGGAGCATAGTTGCATCGAAAAACTTTTTTAAATAAAAAGAAAGAGTTGTTCAGGACACTCTTGACAGATTTTCAACATTAAACTGTTGAGATCATGTGAAAAAAAATATTTAAACTTTATGTTTGTATAGAAGCAATATTTGATTTATTTTTACTTAAAAAAATTTTGCTATAAAAATTACAAACACATGATCTTTTTTTCGCGTTCCTTTTGCATGCCCATCTTAAACGCTTTAAACCAAATAAAAGTACTGTTAAATTGATATTTCTTTTCAATGCATCAAAAAACTATTTTAATCCATTATAACGATTTAATAGGGCTCTTTGATTATTCAAAAATAGTATGATAGTAACTGATAAAATGATGTAAAAGTATTAGACCTATTCTCCTCATCCTCTTTTCTAAGCGGTCTCCAAACTCACACACACACATGCATATACAAAAGAAAGATTTGTTGAGGGCGTGGTGGCTCTCTAATCGAGACTAAACTTTATAGTAATATTTTTTCACAAGACACCATAATATATTTCTCTTGTTGTTACAGAGCGCCTATCTCAAGCCCATCCATGACTAAACCAATTGCTTCTCACCAATCTTACTAAGTCGATATATTTTATTAGTACAGTAAAACATTATTTTTGACTTTGGAGTAGCTCAAAAGAATGAGAATAACGTTTGTTTAAATGATAATAGAAATGCAAATACAGAAAAAAACCAAATATTTAGATGGGGGAAAAGTATAAAAATAAAAATTGGGTATTGCTCGATACAAGCCAAACTAGTAGAGATGCGAACTGTCAAATAGAACGTGCGTGTTTAACGAAACAAAAGCTAAATATAACAATACTAAGACTAATATAGTAGGTATAGTTTAGTCACGGTACATTTTTAAACTTTTTTTCACAGTTGAAAATTATCTAAAATAAGTCTATTACATTCATCCAAGTCATAAATATGTTATGAAACGTTGACAACGGATGGTATTTCAATTTTACTATCTAAGAGGCAAGTAAAAACATATTTTGAAAGTTGGCTTTGGAACTGTAAAATAAAAAGTTATAAAATTAATGTGAACCCAACTTCTACCAGTCACTATATATTTTGCAACTCACCTGGCGAAAGGTTGCTCTTCTACTTCGTAAAAATCCTCGATAGGTTTCTGACAGATGAGTTTCTCCGCCTTCTCCGGGCTCAAGTCCAAATAACCAGGAGTTGAGGCCATAATAAAATTCACTACTCCTTTCATATCCTGATCACAGCTAGGTCCTTCGACAAGTCCTGAAGGTGCGTCCAATTTCCTACTGCTTACACCATCTCCACCACTTCCTATGCCAAACACTTCGCGCATGTTATTGAAATCATAAATAGTGGTTATTAAAAATATCTTTGTTACACTATCTAATATAAATATATATATATACAATGGTTTTTAGTTCAAATAAATTATTTAAATAAATGTTAGCTACAAAATATTTCACCAATCGAACACGTCCTAATCTAAAACGACTGAAGAACTTTCTATCCCAATCAGACGGAACGTTTATCTCAACTAACCAATCTTTTTATATGTTATCACACTTGTTTATCTCACAATAAATAATCTACCACATTTAAAAAAATAACAACACATAAGGCACAATTTATTGTAGTAGACTCCGAGGAGCTGGACTCGCACGTGACACACGTCCACTCTCCACGGAAGCTCAACAGCGAATGAAGATTGCTCCGCGGTTTAGCGCGTTTCTAACTTCTTTGCTTCTGTTAGTACAAGAGAGGTGCGCTTGTTGAGCCTCCTAAGCCCCTTTCTGTTTAGGCAACATTGCATTGAACCTTTTTTTCCTCTCTTTCTTTCTCTCTCTCTAACAAAATGGAATGAGTAGAGACTTATCATATTATTCTTGAGGGGAAAAGGAGTCTGAACTGAAAGGGGAGGTAAGGGAAATGGAAGGGATGGACATTCTTTCGTCTTTTTTCCGACCAATAGGGAAGTAGAGTGCAACGTCATGATAACGCTACTAGCTGTCTCAAAAAATGTATTTGATAAATTTATCAGTTCCATTGTGTTTGACAAACAAACCCATATTAGGCCGAAGTTTATTGACCGACGTACTGAACTTTTCTTAGCGTGGAACATTTAGAGAATTGAAAAAAAAAAGAGATAGAATTTCAACTATGTGCGTTTGTTTCCTGAAACATAAAATAAAAAACACACTAATTTAAAATTATCGTGACATTTCTTCATTTAACTTTTTAGATTAATAACTTAAGTTGCCGATTTATGTAAAGTTCTTACGTAATAATTAGCTTCCAAATTAGATTACTTCTAAAATATTTAATACCTTTAAGTATATAGTGCTAGCCAAGGACGTACTATATAGTAAAATAAAACTCTGCTCACCCAGTCTGGATATGAACTCATATATTCACATAACCAGAAAACTAAAAAAGATTATTTGGACAACATCGTCCACGTACCGAAAGATACGGGTTCTTTTTCTGTCAAACAGTGTGAAGGTTATTTTTTATCAACTGTGTTAAAGTTTACAAAACCAAATGTGTCCTTTATTCGATCATTTGTACAGTTACACTCCATAAAGTTGAAGGCAGTGTTTTAAAATGGCTTCTGCCCAAATTTTTATTTTTATAAAAAGTGTGAACCTTTACAAAATCTTCTACCTAAAATAAGGTGGTGTTGTTTCTTAATAATGTCCTTTGTCTCATCTTTGCAGTTTATATTATTGATGTGAGTAGTACAAATCTCTGTATAGCGGAGTAGTCTACAAATGAGGCGCAAGGCCACGGAACGCAAGTTGAAAGGGAATAAAGACAGATGCTTTTCTTATCCCCCCTCCAAAACCATCTATTCGTTCTGTTGGCCGATTGTGTTTTGTTAGAAGCACTAGTGAGGAAGTAATAGGGACAGATAAAAGAACTTGCTCGTGCCTTGCAAAAAAAAACAAAAAAAACACTCAAAAATAAATTGTGACAAACTTTTTAAACGTGTTTCTTTTTTGTGCTTTTTTTTTTGCTTTAGGAAAGATACACTCTTTCCTTTTTTAATTTAGCTCATGCTATAAATGAATCTTTCTATATAGCAAACACATTAAAAATTAGACATATTTAAAAATATGGTCAAACAGTAATCTATTAACTTTATTTTTTTATAGTTTCTTACTACCCATTCGGATAGCCGCATACTTACACTAAGAGGTTAGATTGACGAAAGTTACATTTTCAGGGAAAGGACCTGCACTTAATTGAAAGAAGAGTGAAACCTACTCTAGTGGCTGAATGGTGTAAGGCGCTATTCTCGCAGTAAACTAGACTGCTGATGACGGAGAGATCAAGGTTCAAATCTCGTTCGGGTGTAGGTGAGGCGGGTTTTTCCCAAATAGTTTTAAATTCTTCCATGCAAATGCGGGTACACCTCCTCTAAATATGGCCTTCCTTATTCTTAAGAACTTTATCGTAACTAGTACATAAGTGTATAACACGAACGGGTAGTATTATATATCATACTTTTAGCTCAGAAACTATTTCGTATCTGATCAAAATTGATATGATAAGAATTGAAAATTTCTGTTTATGTTAAGTACCTTTAAAGACATTTTCATGGGAAAATGAGAGTTGCAATTTTTGTTTGTAATGTTAACCAATATCGTTAGAGCGGATTTCGCGAAAATCGATTCTTGTTCCTTTTCTCTTCAGTAAACTACGGTACCCTTAATTTTTTGGGTTAGATATCTAACTCCAAAAACTTCTCGGGGGAACCTTATTAAAACCCTAGATAACAAGTTTTAGTCCAATCGGTAAATAGTTTAGGCTCTAGGCCGAGAAACAGATACACAGATAGACAGACAGACAGACAGACGGAATCAAGAAAATACTTTTTCGGTTTAAGGGGGTCATGAGATGTCGACATTATTTGATCAAAATTTCAAGTACGATTTTTTTTTTTCATTCACAATACTTCTTTCTCCTACAGGTCGAGGTAAAGTAAAACTCATATTGAACGTTTGAAATAGTTCAAGTATTGATTAAAATTAATTATGATATTTGACAAGCTATCCATAGCGTCATGTTTCGCTAGAATGCCTATTTAATTGACAATTTAACAGTTAAATAGAAGTTAAAACCTATAAATTTAATAATAAGTAACGTGATACAAGTACCCATTATCTCATAATATAAAACTACACCACAAAAATATTATTGATCCTGTTGGATGCATTTTTTTTTATCAAATTCATTTTAAAAAAAGTAGTCTAGATGTGAACGTTAGACCTTCACAAGAATTAAGTGTCGGTAATTGAAATAAAACTAGATTAGATAACATTTTATTTTATTCCTTTATGATGGTTTGGATTTGTGTTTGAACTTTGGTTGATTTTTTTAAATAGTATTTTATATTAGGTCGAAAACAAGGCGACCATCTATTTATAAAAGGCCCGCTTTAGTGGACGAATCGTCTAAGGAAGGCATCACTCGTGTTTAGACTAGCCTGCTAATTACAGGGAGATCAGGGTTCAGATCCCGATTGATTCTACTGAGGGTGGTTTTTACCTAAGTGTTTTCCCCACTCTCTTTCCAAGCAAATTAAGGTAGATTAACTCTAAAATGCTTCCTTCCTATTCCCGACACCATTAGAGTGATTACCATGACAATGTATGCATATATAACCTGACCCGATAGTAAAACTCACTGTTTTTTTTAATGAAAGATACCCATCAGTGGACATATGTATTAAACGTCAATCTTGTCTAGTCTAATCTACCGGTGACGGGGAGATCAGGGTTCGAATACTGGCTGGGTGTAGCGAGTTTTTTTTAGATAAATAGTTTCCCATGCTTTCTCCATGAAAAATGAGGGTATATTTCTTATAAATTTTACCTTCCTCCTTTCTACCTTATTAGTGTAATTAAATATTGACGGTGAGGATGGGTAGTAAGATGTGGTGTGGGTTTAAAAAAATATATTAAGGAGCTCAGTGAGGGGAGAGAGAGAAGTGAAACTCGAACTCAGAATGCTATTGGTTTAAAACCCAAAAAGGTTTATCGCGATAATTGAAACTAAACCCTTACTACGACTCAGGAGATCCTACTATATAGCTACAATCAGTTCGCCACTGGAGTTATGGTAACTGACAGCTAATAGAAGATTACTTATTGCAAACATTGGTTGAAACATGAAAGTCAATAATGTTAACCATTTGGAAATAATTATATTCTCTTGGTGATACTATATTATTAATCAAAAATGTTAATAAACGCTTCTAATAATAATTCACTAAGGATTACTATATAATTTTTTTCCATTACTTTAATTAAAAGAACAAAACAAAAATAAAACTATTGATTACAGTTTCAAGGTTATGCCAATAAAAGATATTATAATAGTACATGAAAAAAAAAAATTAAAAAGTATTATATTCACACTTGTATCTTGTTATAACTGACCACAAAAATAAATAATATTAGTTTTTTATTTTGTAAAAACATACGCATTAACACAGTCGAATTCCACTTATATGACGTCATAAACGGCCTTAGTTTTGTATGGCTCGCCATCTCAGTTTGTGAAGAGACCATATCCTTAAAAGAAAAACATGATTAAAAACAGATTGATTGTTGAGAAAGTTTTGACTGGCGAAAGTGACAACAAATCAACATAATGGTCTTGCAGATCATGCGGTTTGGCGAATGGATATATAAGAGTAGATGTGGTTGCTTTTGCCACCACTCCAATCGCGAATCGACTTTACATAGGTAAACTTCTCTTACCCCCACTCTCTTCCTGGAATTTTTGGTTGATTATATTTTACAGGCGTTTACGTGGGTGAGACTATCTGCAGCGCCAGAAATTGCTTTTGTTGTGAAAACCTACCAGCTTGCATTCCTCCTGTTTCCGTATTAAACCACGTACAAACCTTATGGACGAACCTGAACGAACACGAACAAACAAGTGTAAGCACAAACGAACATAAATGCGTACAAACGCATGCAAATAAACATGGAAACGAGAAACCAGACCGAAAAGCAGTGGCGGCTCGTGTATAGGCACTGCGGAACTACATCACCCCCTATTTCCACTTGATATTATCGATAAAATTTAATATAATGAGTCCTTTATGCTTTAATTATTTCTTTATTTTTGTAGTACAATATATATTCCTTAAGCTTAATGTCAGTAATTCAGTAGCCATCCCCCAGTTTATGAAAAAGATACAAAAATCTTTGTATGGAACTGTGCGCTTCACAGTGCCAGCGACGTGGTGTTTGACTGTTGTGCACATGCGCTCATAAGATGGGGTGGGGAGGGGGAGGTGGAACTGCCAGGTAGAGAGAGCACTGTTGCTCTCGCAGTGCCGGATCTGGCGTGATAGTGGAAGGAAGTTTTTTTTTTACTCAGTGTGTGTTGTGCTTAAAACCCGTGTACCATATTCTTGAATGTGAGAAAGTGTAGAAGAGTGTAGAATTAGATTATTATTCTGCTTTAATTCTGAATGGTACCAACGGAAAAGTTGGCTTTGCGGCTGCGAAGTAAGAAATGCATTGTTTTGCTTCCCGTGTTAGCAACACCCCCACTAATTTTAACTATGAGCTGCCACTTTCAAAAAGTTTAGTGTTCATTGACGTTCCGTCCGTCCACTGCAGATTTATTTAGTTATCAAACAACAAAGAATGAATACTGTGACGATAAGGAGAAAAATTGCTTTGTCTGAGGTTTCGATACCTAGCTGAGAAACTTATTTTATTCTTTCTCTTCGATATGATTCTTTTTAAAAAAAAAATCAATCAATGATTACTATCGTAATATCAAGACTATACTGTAATTTAACCTCCCACATTTAATTTAAGAATTATTATTTACCTGTAAAGACTGCCATTTCTTGTTAACTTTTTCAGGCGTGGTGTTGTATTTGGTGCCCAAGACTAACCAAGTGCCAGAAGATCAGAAGGCTCCCAAATTACAGGGAAATTTTCTACGTCACTCATAAATGATAGTAATTATTGTATCATTTGACCATTCCAAAACAGAATAGTAAATAAGAAGGTAGAATTTTACAAATATTTATCCACATTTGCCTTGAGGGATGGAAGGGAGCCATTTAGGAAAAAAGCACATCTCAGTACAGCTAGCCTGGATTTGAGCCCAGCCTCTCTATTCCTAGTAAGCCATATTTTAAGACGAGATAAGCGCATTAAAACCATTTGACCACCGATGCGTGTGTGCGAAAAATGAAAGAGGAGCCATAAAAAAATGTGTAGAGAATATTCTTCTTCTTCTTCTTCTTCTTCTTCTTATTATTATTATTATTATTAGCACCGCGTCTTACTTACTACCCATTCGGGTTATACGCACTTACGCTAATGTGTAATGGTAGGGTGATTGTGAGATAAAATGGAGGACCTACAGTTTAACGTGGAATCCGAACCACGGTGGCGGCCTGGCATTCCCCACATTCACAAGATGTCTTGTCAGAGGTGAAGGAAGGGTTTGGTAATCAGATAAATCTTTGCCGGGACCGAGGATTGAACCCCTGCCGCCAGCATAGAAGTCTGACACCTTACCCCTAGACCACCAAGTCACCCGTCGAGAATATTCTTGGCTGAACTACCTTAATACAAATTATTATTATTATTATTATTATTATTATTATTATTATTATTATTATTATTATTATTATTAGCACCGCGTCTTACTACCCATTCGGGTTATACGCACTTACGCTAATGTGTAATGGTAGGGTGATTGTGAGATGAAACGAAGGACCTACAGTTTAACGTGGAATCCGAACCACGGTGGAGGCCTGGCATTCCTTAATACAAATTGTTTTCGCTTTTACTAGTGGTCTAAAACTATTTTTAGTTCCTAAACTTTAACATAAAGGCTATATATGTGGGTTAATCTATGAGGTAAGAAAGAGGAGTGTACTTAGAAGAAATGTACCTGCATCAAAATAGAAAATTAAGGTAAAAATCACCCGTGTAAACCTCCACCCTACCACATTCATTATCACCAATTGATCCGGCTGAGATTTGAACCTAGACCTCCCCGTAATCACCGACCAAATCTTTTGTGAGCATGAGGCCTTAGAACTCGTGACTACTGTTTGCGGGTGTGTTTCAGCTGTTAAAATTGGCCTCATCTTCCAAAAATAACTTAACATCTACAAAAAAAACATGATTTTGTATTTGGAATACATGAAACAATAGTGACTTCTTCAACTGTTCCACTCACGATCTCTTTCTTGTTTGGTCTTTCATTAACCGGGAAGTTGGTATTTGAATCCCGGCTGGATGTACTAGGGGTGTTTCCTCCCCCCTAAATGACTTCCCACTCTCCCTCCACGTAAATACGGACACATTTTATTTCAAATTCTGCCTTCTACCCTAATAGGGTAAAATATGACCCACTTCGGTGGCCACGTGGTCTAACGTGCTAATTTCGTGTTGGACTAGACTGCCGAAGACAAGGAGATCAGGGTTAGATCCTGGTCGGGTACACTGAGGGTGATTTTTCCTAAATGGTTTTCCCACTCTCCCTTCACGTAAATGCGTGTGCATTTCCTCAAAATTAGTCCTTACTAATCCCTAACCCATTAGTATAATTAGTATATAGGCGTATAATCCGAACGGGTATTAAGAAACGATGCTAAAAATAGTATAAAATATGAAATTAGGACGTGGTTCGCATACGCACACATACAAAGGCTCTTTCAACAACAATCCTACTCTATAGAAGATACTTACTTCATAATACGCAGCTTTAAACGACTCTCCGACTTGCAGTAAGTCGTGCGCGTTCCAAAGTTTACTACCGCCTGTTCGACGCACGTGTTCAATCATCATATATCATCAAAACACTCACACATATGGCGATATAAATTGCGGACTCTCTCCTTAGATGTTGACAGTCTCCTCGAATTTCAAACTACCCCATAACTTCCACACAATAACCCTTTAGCAATAAAATGTGCAAACAGGCTGTACAAGAGTTCGTTTAGTCTTTTTTTTTTTTTGATTCTTCTCTTTTAACACAAAAGTAATTTAGTTGATGTTTTAGAAACTAACATTTTATTAAGAAAAAAACTTCGTCTTACAAAAAATGATGACAATGGCATGAAATGTGTTTCACTTTTATAATCTTTTTCCATTGTATGATAAAATAAATATGAAGGAGAATAGCAAAACAAACATTATAAAATTAAATACAATTTAGTAATATTGTAAATGTATGAAAATCGGGGGGGGGGAGGGGGGGGGGGGGTATGACACAATCGTATGTACTTTCTCGTATAGTTTCTAATGACAAGGACTTTTTTTAATTAGCAGTAACTTATCATTCTTAATTTTTTCTCCGAAAAACAAGTAGATAGACCTACCATGTTATTATTTTTTTTCAAAACACTTCCTAGATACTCATTTTGAACCAAGACATCAGAACCATTTTTGAATTCTAAAAAATTAATAACAAGTAAAAAAAACATTCAATTTAGAACTAGGACAATTAATATCACAATTTCTCCAAGAGGTGGCCATTTAACATCTAATTATCAAATTCAAACTAAATAGATGATAATGTTTCGATTGTAGTAGTCCCGAGGATAAATCTCATTTTAAAACCCACTTTTTGTCGTTCAGGGCACATAAAATGTCAATAAGACTTGTCAAAAAATTATATTTTAAGAACATTTGATTTGACGTATTTATGTATATATATACCTATATATTATAATAATAGGCCTATATATACAGTAACCATTGTGATTGGTTTCATTTTTCAAAATCACGGACAACATCTTTACGTAAGGAGCTTTCAAAATATCTTGAGGGAGGAGATTGTCTTCTTGCAGCGATATGCAGTCCTATTTTAACTTGATGTAAAGTTGCGGAAGCTAGTATATAAGTAGGGCTTTGAAATATAGCTATTTTAGAAAGTAAGACTATTTCATATAATAAAAAGAATATAACTAAGGCTCTGGCCTCAAATTGCTCGATAGTCCATATACACTAGGATGTAAGCTCACCAATCAACCTTATCCTGAGACATCTACATCCAATCCCTATAACCTGACACCCCAATCGCCTTACTATCACTACACCGACCTTTTTTTTTTCCTAACAAGGGGTCCTTGATTCATCAAGTTTCCCTGCTAAAATATTGCATACACGTCTTTAATCACCCATATGCACCCCATGACCACATTAAATTGTATCATTTACATAAAGTGATCGATAAAAGTTACTTCTCTCATGTCTAATAAGTGTAGGTTTAATAGTAAAAACAATAAAAAAACGATGACCAAAAGTAAACTATTGCCACCATGTTTTATTTATATACTTTGTTTTATATAGGATCACGATTACTAAAATTATGTTTTTAATAAAGTTATTGAATACCTAACCAAGGACACCCAACTATAAACAGTGTATTGTCTGCATTTTACAGTCGTCCAGCGGACATGCAAGAAAATCCTTGAATATATTCTGAGGAATACATTTTGTCCTTTACAAGTATTTTGTTTTATGGACTGAACTTTATCAATATCTGTTTCTTTTTCGTTACAAAGTGGCGTAATATTCTATGCTTATTTAACAAACAACCATGCAAATTTTGATAAAACACAAATTCTAGGATTAAATATAGGCTAACAAGGAAAGTGTTTTTTTTTTCAGATGTAGGCTGGTAGGTTTAATTAAGCTTAAACAGTGTAAGTCGCTATCAATCGACACACTGCCACAACAACATATTTTTGCTACTATATTTACACATAAGAAACTGGGCAAACAAAGTTGTTTTTTTGAAAAATTTTATATTCAAGCAATTTTGTTGCACTTTTTACGTTAATATGTACATTAATTTTTGTGAATTATTAATTTTTCATTACAACTTATTAATTCTAACAGGTAGTTTTAGCTTGTAGTACGCTTTAATGCCAAGAAACCATGGGCTCCTTAAACCCTTTTAAGGTATGTAGGTCCATCCGTAAGAACATTCTGGAGGCCCTCTACCGGTAAGATTTCAAAAACCTAAACTATTCAAGAATCTATTTGCGAGTTTATTCCTTCTGTGTAACACTTTTATTATTATCTAACACCGCATATTAATTACTGTTCAGGCTATATGCATACGTACTATTTACTCTAATGAGTTAGGAACGAGGAAGGTTAAATTTAGATAAATTTTACACGAAATGGCGTGAAGGGAGAGTGGAAAACAAATTTGATAAATCCGCTCCCATTACACCCAACCAGTATTCAAACCCCGATCTCCCAGTCTTTGGAAGTTTAATCTAACATGAGAGTGACGCCTTATACTATCCAGCCACCGAAGGAAGTAATCATTTTTATTGACGTCTTTCTTAATCATAGCTTTTAGTCAGAACGCGGTAAGAAGGAAGTTTAAAAAGTATTTATTTTTGCAATCAAAGTAAAATCTAAAAAATACCCACTATATCACAGGTTGATTCTTTACCAACGTGACAGCTCCATACCACATGACTTGGCGTACAAACTGTCGGACTCCATCCTCATTGTTGTGTAATTTCTGTAGTCCAAGTAAATTAGCACACGACTTTTTAACTTACTTAAACATAGAACAGACACAACATCCAGCCCTTGGCCGTTTTAATATCACCATAAAAACAATGTATTCACCAATGATACATTTTTTGGCTATGCTAAGAATCGAACTCGGCACCCTTACTTCAGTAGACAAACACGCTACCGTGATTTTTCGTAAAATTCCAAGTGATATTATTAATTAATCATGGCATGGATTAGGTCTGTTTTTATAAACAATTTTTTATATATAAGGTTTGAATTGTACATGAAAAATATTGGTGATAAAGGTCTTAGTAAATAAAAAACTAGGGGGTTCAGGTCCCTTCATGTTTTAGAGTCTTGCTTTGAAAAGAGCTTTTATGTAACTTAAACTATCCTTTCTGATAAAAGGGTGATGTGGCCGAACAAGAAATGCACCGGCCAAATAAGGTAAAATAAACCCTTGTGTGTGTGTGTGTGTGTGTGTCAGAGAAAGAGAGAAATGGAGGGAGAGTATGTGGGTAATAATTCCAGTGAACTCTACCGAGGATTGAATCCCGGTCTATCGGGTTACATTCCAGAACACCCATCTCCATAAGGGGTAATGCCAGTATTTAAGGTACAATGGCGAACCCATTAGACAAAAATAATACTGAACCTAATTAGGTACAATCTGGGTTTAATTCAATGGTCCTCTGGTATTGTAGTCTACCTCCTCGAATTACTCACCCATGGGACTAATGCTGGGAAGTAAGAACCCCCTCCGTGTCTGTGCGCCACTGAGGCGCCCTTGCCTTGTCTTGTAACCGCAAGAGGACGTATTAAAAGCTGCTGTACAATCACGCAAAGGGAGGCTCTGAATTGGGAGCAGGGGAACAGAATAAGAAGGGAAGTTTCATGCAGAGGGGTCATGCGGAGCTAATGAAGGAGAAGAGGTCTTCGCTGCGATTAGAGAAAGAGAAAGAGAGGGAGGGGGTGGGGACAGGGAGGAGACAAAGAACTCACAGGGGGGTCGATTGCTCTCTCAGGGTGATGGGGAAAATAAAACAGCAACATCCCTTGAGGGACTTGATGAAGGTGAAGGTCAGTAGAAGAAACAACTTCAGCCAGACCTCGTCAATAGACTACACTGGAGGATATCATGAGAGATAACTCCTTTCATTGTAAAAATATCACTAGCTCAAACAGTTTTATTTTTCCTTCAGATTTAGGTTATATTTTATTAGATGTAGGGACGTGACCCGTGAAGGATCACCCTTGAAATGACAAGAGATAAAGGACGAATTATATAAAAAAAAAATACTCTGGTGAGAGAAACACTTACCTCTACTGCGGTCTAGGACAACTGGGCGCTGCCAACAGAGCACGCGCGAACTGGGCGCCAGGAGAACTGGACGTTAAAAACTCTTTTTTCTTTTATTTTTTAATTAACTTTTTTCCTAGTATAATGCAATGCACGTGTTTTAGAATATAAAAAATTCACAATTTTTTCATATATTCTTCAATTAAAATTAATAAGTGATGGGTAAAAGCTAAAAATGAATTTTTTTTAAACTAATAATATTTTTCAGCGCAACATTATATTTTTCATTTTTGGAATTGTTTAAAAAAAAATCTTAGTAGCGGAAACTTAATTCATATTGATAAAGTTAAGATAACCTAACATAACCTGACCTAATCTAGCTATTGAAATGCATTAATACAAGACAAATAACATTTAAATAAAATATGATGTTGCGCGTAATCAAAGAGTGCATCTTTTGCTTTTACTCATCACTTTTTAATTAAAAAGAAAAAAGTGCATTGCATTATGCTAGAAAAAGAGTGAAAAAATGTTTAAAGAAAAAAAGTGTGGTTACTTTTGGCGCCCAGTTGTCCTAGCACCCAGTTGTCCTAGCACCCAGTTGTCCTGGCACCCAGTTGGCGGTGCCTAGTTCTCCGGATCCACCTCTCCTGTTGCACTCACGGGAATCTTATGACTCTTGTTGAATATAGCTTCGGAGGGGTCGGGTGGTTAGATGTGGATAGGCTGGGATAAGAGAAGGGTATTGTCAGAAACATGCAGTCATAAAATGTTCAATATCAGTGCGAAATACAGCAAGTAAGAGTTTAATTTGTGTAGTTACGTGGCTCAGCGAAAGATGGTTTTTCTTTCTGGTTTAATAACCTAACAGAATGTCGGCCCAAGAGTCGGCACTCTTATATCGGATGACAAAAAACTCAAGAAACAAAAACACGAATATAATTTGACTAAACATTTATGAAAGAGAAAGAAACACTGGTTATACAATATACATATTACACGTGGTGGGTGAGATACCATTCTAAAAGCGAAGCAATACACTGAAGTGTGCGGTCAAACTGAACTGATCCACGCCTGCAGTCGAATAAGCATACTACTAAAAATAAATGGTATGTAACTCCACACGAACTTTCTCACTCTATTTTTTAGAAATGGAGATATTTACTCAACATTCTTAATATAATATACACTAGCAAACCCGAGAACAAATTGCGCTAGACATACGTAATAGATTTTTTATTCGTGGTTTTAAGTTTCATAATTTTATTTTTAAAGAATTAATGTTTTCATGTCTATATTTGGATCAATACAAAATATCGATATTGGGTCTCCAAGGGTCAACACTTCGTATTAAATTTTGACTTCCGATTAAAATTTTCGTCATTTTACTGGGGGATATCTTAAGGTTATTGCATTGCTATTAAATTTCTCTTTTATAAATGTTGACTAATTAAATAGGTAATTATTGACTATTGAGTTTAAAATGAGAGAGATAGAATCGTTATTGTCGATTTTGAGAAAATTGAATTTTTCTCTTATTAACCTTAAGTAAACTGCTATTAATTTTAGGGTTAGACAGACGGTGTTGCAAAAACCACTTTTTAGGGTTCATGGGGGTCATAAAGCGTCGACATCCATCAACATCTCGGGCTAGATTTTTTTGACGGTCGTAATAATTTACCTTAAAGTGTTGGCAAAGTTAAAAGAAATATATATTTGTGTATAGCTTGAAAAATTCAATTTTCTTAAAATCGGCTCTAACGATTTTGATTAAAATTCGTACCCAGGCGTTGATTAAAATCATAAATAAACTGGCTATTTTCATTTTCCTATGAAAATTACTTTTGGGATACTTTACAGAAGCGGAAATTTCCATATCGCCGTAACTATTTGAAATACTAAATAGCTTATAATTGTAAAATTGTAGTACTATTAAAAATACAAAACTTTTATATGAAATATATTTTTATAAAACCAACCGTTTCTGAGATATTGGCAAATATATTAATATAATTTTGTGAGCTTTAGTTGTAAACAGATACTACTTAAGTTTGGACGCAATAATTGTCCAATGCCATAGAGTAATTAAATATAATTAAGTCTATTAAAAAGCTTATGTTATTTTTCCTTAAACTTCTTAGGAGAAATGTTTGTACAACAATGGTCTATCTCCATTTTAGACTCAATAGTTAATATTTACATTTTTTATTGGTCAACATTTATAAATAAAGAATTTAATAGCAATCCGATGACATTAAGATGTGAAACACCTAATAAAATGTTGAAAATTTTAACCGGAAGTTGAAATTTTAATACGAAGTGTTGACCCTTGTGGACCAAAAATTGATCTTTTCTATCGGTCCAAACATACAAATGAGGACATCAATTCCTTAAAAACAAAATTATAAAATTTAAAACCAGGACTAATTTTTTTTTACATAAATATAGTGCAATTTATTCCTGGGTTTTCTAGTGTATATTATTTCGTTTCATATATATTACGAGTTTTGAGTTGTAGCATTTATTTGGGATATATGCTCCAAAAAAGGTTTAAAACAAGAAAACTCACCAAAGTGCCCCACTATTGCTGCGCCAACTTACTGTTTCCCACACACAAAAAAGACAACAACTTGCCTCTACCAAAATATTGATCAACTGAACGAGGAGAAATATTGGACTAGTAAATTGTTCTATACCTCGAGGTGGGGTGTGGAAAGTGTGTAACGCGCCTGCGCAAATGGATTGTTATGCCAGAGTTAATTGTTCTACGTAAATTCTACCAGCTCCGCGTGTGTTAACCCTGATATTCTAACCCCTCCCTCTCGTCATTATGTCGTGTTGACCGATGTTTTGTATTTACCCCTCTTCCCCCTCTTTGAGCTTGTATAATCATATAAATACTGGTGTTGTTCAACATG
>CABFVZ010000116.1:639964-682677 GCA_902151445.1 Timema monikensis
CCCAAATGTGTAGACGTTTAATATGAATGGTAGAACTCTCTGAAGTATAGTGTGATCAGAATTCCTGACCACAGATCCAGAGATGCCGGGTTCGATCTTCAACACTTCCAAAATATTTATATGAAGTTGCGGGTTTTGGAACGAGGTCCAACTCGGACATACATAAAACGTAAATATTCACCATAATCTCAAGGTTGAGAATGTTCACGATTACAATACTTTCTTTTGATATGAGAAAGGAAAAGGCAAACGTTGGGTGATCACGGTACCTTTGATATTTTATTTTGGTCATCGATCGGGGCCTACAAAAGCTATCGGATCTTAGGTACTATGGCTCTATTATATAATATAGGGTCTTAGTGCTATCTGATAAGATGAGACTGCTTCCGGTCAGTGTTAATGGAGTATATATTCATCATCCCAGAGGACAAGGTCGTAGCCAGCCAATAATTTCAGGGGGGCTTTGGTAGGCCTATTCCCCCAATTTCCTGCTGCTAGAAAAAAAATATTATATTAGTTTTAAATATTTTGATGTATTTTGCTAGCCAAGTGTACGTTTTTACATAATCCGTAATATTATATTAGTTTTAAATATATTGACATATTTTGCTAGCCAATATATTTATGTTCGGTTCATAACTTGTTGTCTTCAAAAGTACACAAAATGAACCAAGTACGAGCCAAGATGATTTATAATCATTGACTTCACACAATTCATTGGGACATGACATAGCTGTAAAATATATTATTGATTTAAAAAAATCATACGACGTTGGAAAAAGTTTTATTTATTGTTTATTTTCTTCATGGCTGCGTGCCATAGATATGCCATCTTATTATTAATTATTAATAGTGGTTTACAAAACAAAAATTATATTCTCATATCAAGAGAAATTAAAAAGATATGAAAGTGTAAAATAAAAAATAACTAATGGAGATATTCCTAAGATGTATGATTTTTGAGCGAGCCCACACAAAGTGGTAGTTCAGCCAAACCGAATATAAGAACTAGAACCGGTCCGTAACGATGCTTTGGTGGTATATTTTATTACATTGTATGTATTGACTGTTCGCAGGATCGGACATTAAGAAAGATAAGACATTTAGTGACTTTTCCATTTTTCTTTCTGGACTATACCGGGTAATAGTTAATTTCTATTTGTGGAGTTAGAATACAAATGTTCATTGGATACAAATATTAAAAAAAAAAAGTCATTCAATATAAACCTGCATTAGCGGGAAGAAGAGTCAAGGCGTCAGCTTCGTTTGGCCAAGTATTTTGGAGACGTATAGATCAAAGTACGAATCCCTGTCGAGTTTATTTAGTCACTAAATGTTTTTACACTATTAATATAAATAAATGTGGGTACAATTACTTAATAGTCTACCTTCTTCCTCCTTTCCTCCCAAGTGTAAAAATGTGTAGAGCTCGGACGAATAGTAAGAAGTGGTGCAAAAAAAATAAATATATTTTTTAAATGTTTTAAAAGTAATCTATTCCTAAAATGCGTGAATTTATCAAACACAACATGGAATCCATGACAACAAGGCTTTAGAACAGAAAACAATATTTTTACCCCTCAAAAGTTAACAAATATATATTTTTTTGTTTACTTTGGTTTGTGGTATATGTTTATTGTTTAGTGGAGACGTGATCAATCATCTTTGTGAAAAATATAACATTTTTTAATGACCTTGGTAGCTCAAGTGTGACGGTTACAAAACTGGTTTAAAATATTTCTGGATCCTGGAATAGTGGTGGGTGAAGGTCACTTTTTAAATGCGAAGTTAAATTAAAGAGAAATTTGAAACATGCGAAGCAAAATTAAAATCTAAGATAAGATTTTTGTTGCTGTCCCATAGCATCATTTCTTTTTCTTCTTATTATTATTATTTAGCACCGCGTCTTACTACCCGTTCGGATTATACGCTTAAGTACTAATTACGCTAATGGATTAGGAATTGGGGAGGTTGAATTAAAGGAAATGAACCAGCATTTGCGTGGAGGGAGAGTGGAAAACCATTTAGGAAAAACCACCCCCAGTTCACCCGACCGAAATTCGAACCTCGATCTCCCCGTCCTCAGCAGTCGAGCTCAACATGACTAGCGCGTTAGCCAACTACGCCACCGAGGCGGGTAGCATGATTTATTAATTTTTAACCATTCATATCTAGATTCATATCTGAATTCTTTTTTCTCTGCTTACGTAAAATATGTAATTTAATCACTAGTATGTGTTTAAATACTGTTTATTGGCTGATTGACTATGTTTATTGAAATATCTAAATCGGCTTCTACAAATGTTTCCAAGATTGAAAAGTTATTGTTAGTTCCAAAGTCGGACTGAAGGAGATTTAAACTTCACCCCTGCCCATATCATGGCTATTTAAATGCTTGTAATTGTAACAGATTATTAAAGTTGTTGTATCATTTAATTTTACGTTTATTATTTAATTTATCTTTCTTCATATCTATCCCTAAACAATAAAACAACAATAATAAAATTAATATCGTGGGATGAATTTAGATTATTTACTAAACTTACTTATCTTGACATAAAAATACATTTCCTTCTACAGTGGTAGATATCAATACGCGATACATTGGAAAACAATTTGAAATATAAATCATATTAGATATTTTATCGTATTGACAATTGTCTTATTGCGCCTGGGATATTAATGATCGATTCACATGACTTCTGAACCATTCAAATGTTTTATGACAGGCTACGACATTACCATCACAATGTTATCAATTAGGTGTTGATTTATTATGTCTAAGTAGTTAATCTATACCTTAACTACCAAAACTAATGCTTTTATTTTTAGAAATACTTTAAACTTATTGAAACATTAATTAAAACACTGTACCGATTTTCAATTAGATTCAATGGTGATTTTTTTAAGAACAATACCGGTCATATATTTTTAAAACGCAGAAAGTAATCCACTCAATCAAACAAATAATTTTCGTTATGCTTTACCAATATAAAAAGTAGTTATATTTTTACACTTTAAAATAGTACTTGACTGTGATGTTATATCTTAAATTTTGCCTTAAAACATAAATTGTACAATATATAATTTTTAGATGCCATTATCCACACATACCAGCTTAGGTGGCCACACGGTCTAAGGCGTTACACTCGCAATAGACTGACTACAGATGACGGGGAGATCGGGGTTTGATTTCGATCGTATGTAGAGAGGGTACTTTTCTCCTAAATGGATTTCCACTTTTCTTCCATGAAAATATGAGCACTTTCTTTAAATTCAAACTTTTTAATCCTTAGCATATAAGATTAAATGGTACATAGGTTTATAGCTCGAACATACAATAGGACGTGGTGCAAAATTATTATGTTTAAGTTAGGTTAACACTTTTTACTTGTTTCACACCTTCATATTCACTATAATTTTTTTTTTTACTCGTTTATTTGAGGTAATTAACGTGCACTTTCTGAACTGACTGATTGTATCAGTACAAGACTTATAAACTAACATAAATATAGAACGGACAAAGACCCCAGAACCCGGTTAATTTTTTCAAAATGAATCTTTCACCAATGATAATTTATCGGCCATGCCAGGAATATAAGTTTAGACTGACACACTACCGACTGAGCTAAGGTGTCGGACTTAAAATTCACTATCACCATCACCTAATCTCATCGTGACATGGGAAGAGCTTCAACAGTAATAATGTACTATTGTTGCATTCGGGCGTACCCTGGGAAAAAGTGCATGATTACCTGTTAATCTTCCTACCACGGACTAAGCAATGTAAATATATATATATATATATATACACATAGAGAGAGAGTACATAAGCGTATGTGTAATAAGACGAGGCTCTAAAAAAAGTTATCTCATAGGTTTGGAACTATTATTTGAACAACATGAAAAAAAAATCCATTTAATATTACTCTATTATTAGTTTATGTTAAAGTGTTTATGAAATACTTTTTATATCGCAATTGAAAATAAATTAGGTCGTTTTTTGCTAAGACAAACGTGTTCACAAGTGTCACTGTATTCATACGTGCACACATTAATTTTATAAACCAAACCCAGTTCCAGTATGAGTACTCTTTTCTCTCGTCATCAAGCGTATGAGTTGCAATAACAAGCCCCAAAGAATCTCAAGTATTCCTCCCATGGTATTTTTTTCCCCCCCAAGTAACCTGGAAGTCGTAAAGCGAACTTTAGGAATGTGCGCATTCCTGCTTGCACCACTGAGGTTGTAAAACAAATACGAGAAATATACTCTCACCCTTCTGAAAGATTAAACACTGGTTTATTCCCTCGGTCGAGGATATTTTAGATCTCTATAAACATAACATGTTAATGACCGAACATTTTACTAAGTTTAAAAAAAAAAATACATGCAAGAAGAAAGAAAACATTACAGGGCCCGCCTCATTAACGACATTGCCTACGTGTTGATTTTCAAACTATTTTGAGAAGCGGGTTGCATCTTAATTTGACACAGCTAAGCAGTCTAAGCACTACCACACTTAGACATCAATGTACGAGATAGAAAGAGAGAGAAGAAAATGTGTAGTTCACCTTGCGAGACCTCTTGTTTATCTACTGATAACACGCCCCTTCTTCCTCGGACAGGTTTACACAATAACTAAACTAATTGCGTCTTGAAAACATTGACTTACATTTTAAAATTACATTTTTCTTGTTTCCTTTTATAGATATACATATGCTGCAATGGACTTTTTTAATTTACATCCTTGCAGGAAGATTCATACAGGACATTTTCGTAACTAAACCAAATAGCCAAAGTTGTAGACGATTTGTAAAAACTACTTTTAAAAAAAATAACTACTTCAAGATAAAAAAATAGTAATGTTGTGACAATGTGGGACTATTTTTAGAATTATTTAATAATCTAAGGTTTTTGTTTCAACGTTATATCTATAAAGCTCGCTGAATAAAAATTAAATTAATTAATGAGAAATTCCTGTCTTGACCTGCCGTGACGTCACAGCTAGGCAACAGACGTTCAGTTCTAAGGCAATATTTAATTCTATGATGCGTTATTTAAAAATATTGCTCACGCCAAAATAAAGTGGAAAGATTCCAACAGGTTTTTTTCCCCTTAATAACCTTATAGTTTGAGTTTTATTAATAGAAGAAAAAAAGTGTGAAAATTTCACAGTATCTCATTTTCAACGAATTTTAAAGTATATTTGCGGAGCTATGAGACTAGGCTTGTTGAAAAAGAGCTTTAAATTTATTCTTCCTTTAACAAATACGTTTTTTTTACAGGTTAACAAAATACAGTTTTAAGATATTTGAGAACTAGTAACGAACTTTCCTCTTTACCTTGAGATAAGAAGTTTCGTAGTTTAATTTTCCCTTTTTCTTATTGACATGATGACCAAAAGGTGGTTAGGTGAAGGCCGAAAGGGAGTACAAGCTTAGACAAAATAGAGAGGTAGTTCCAGAAAAAGAGTCAAACCATTATATTTTTAGCCGTGTGACCCAACCGCTATTGATACTTTCTCACTGACCAAGGCGGCTGCCTTAAGGACCATCGGTTGGTCACGATCATACTTCTGGAATGTACAGTATTATAAAAGTTTGTATATTTAAGTGATATTTTGTTAAACAAGTCACTCTTCAACGTGTTGAATAAATAGGAAAGAAAAGTGGCATTGCATGCCTTTGAAATTCATATAAAGAAGTAATTAATATAATTTTATTATTAAAATAGGTGCCAAATCTACCGTTTAAAACAGGGAGAGAGCGGGTGGCGGGATCTCAGTAATAAAACATAATAAAGAATTAGAATAGTACTAAAAATGTGGTATACATAGGCTGATTTTGGTAAGAAGAAGTATGCCTGATAGTTTCTAAAATTACTAAAACAATTTTAATGTAATCATACATCATATAATGTTATCTGCAGCTGTCACTTTTGATAGACATTATCAATACCTATAAAATAACACAAATAATATATTAACATTCTATCAGTGTTGGCCGCAAAGAAATAGGTTTTAACTTCTTAAACTGTTCTTTTAATCAAAATCAAGGTATACTTTATGACTTTGACTATTCCTGTTATGGAAAATGTTCTAATAGTATAGAAGGATTGCATATATATACAATAGTATAATTCTTGTAGGAAGAAGCCCTTAGAAACTATAAACCTATTATTTGCTGTCAACATTGATAACATTTTACTATATTACACGTTTTATTTAATAGGTATTTATATCTACAGTAGCCCCATGGCATCTTTGGTGCTGACTGACAGCTCACAGCTGACTTCTGACAGTCAACATTTAGGTATAATACCTAAAATTTGACCGTCAGAAGTGACAGATGCTAAACACATGTTTTTGCAGATCATATGGTTCGGCGTAGGGATACATAACTTGGTCCGGTAACTTTTCAAAGACGTCAGAAGTCAGCTGTGAGCTGTCAGTCAGCACCAAAGAAGCCACGGGTCTACTGTACCGAGTGTGGTAGCTGCAGATAGCATGACTTGACGTATTAATACATGTAAAGAGATATAGTAGCTTTTCTAGCGGTCTTATAAGGCTCTTCCTTTGGTGATCTAATGATGGCAGAGGTAAAGCCAAATTTAAATAGGGCACCTATAGAAATTTCTAGATCTACTTCCATAAATTCATACGTCAGGTCATGCTATCTACAACTGCCACTTTTGAAAGGTATTATCAACCTATAAAATAGTACAATTTTATCAAGTTTTGCCCCCAAAAAATATATCTGTATTTTAGAAAAGAACCTTTATATGAAAATTGGACTTGAATGTATGTATATTGGCTTCTCGTGAATGTTCTGTTTCCCTGATACCTCCCAGGAGACGATTGTTATGGAATGTCCACACCATGTTACGTCCCTGGGAAGGTCACGCAAGACATATATGACCGGGCGGTAACCTCTCTTGGGCCGGCTTGTTTGGCACTGGTGGTCACCACAAAAAGCATGCATGGTCGAACATGTTCCGTACCAGCTCACGTATTTATCAAGACACACACACACGCGGTGTCGACAACGTTCGCGACATGAGCGTTGATGTGTGTCTCAGAAAACTTCTCACCGCATTCTTTAAGAAGCCGGTAGAGCTTTTTTTTCCCCTTGTGAGCGAGCTATAATAAAAATAATATGATTACGCTTAAATATTTTGATTGCCCATAAAATTGGTTTCCACTCATTGGAACGAACATTAACTAAAAATAATGTTAAGTAAAATAAACAATTATATATTTAAACAAATAAACCTTCCCTATTTGGTAATTAATTAATACATTATTATATAATTATATTTAGCACAACGTCTTACTACCCGTTCGTGTTATACGCTTTAAGTACTATTATTATTATTATTATTATTATTATTATTATTAGCACCACGTCTTACTACCCGTTCGGGTTATACGCGCTTATGCTAATGTGTAATGTTAGGGTGAGTGTGAGATGAAATGGAGGACCTACAGTTTAACGTGGAATCCGAACCACGGTGGAGGCCTGGCATTCCTCACATTCACAAGATGTGATTAATACACGTCTCGAATTTAAAGGACGATTGTATTAATCAGATTAATTTTAATACTCTTTTAGGAGTGTTTTTAAAATGTTATATATTATGAGCCAGATGGTTTATATCTACCACATTGCAATGTTGTAACGATGAGTGTCTTATCTAAATCGCTTCTCAATCAACTCATTCATGCCACACAAGAGGTAATCCTACCAAAATCAATTTTATTTTTGAATGTTCGTAGTTATTACATAGTTGAAACTATGCCATTGTTAGTAAAGAAATCTCTACCAATCTTGTTGAAATAGGGGTTCGAATGTTCAAAAACTTTGTGGCAACAAAAATTAGTACGATGCTGTGTGATACCACATCTTACCAGTAATTTTTTTTAGCACCCCATCTTACTACTTGATCGAGTTATATGCTTATGTACTAATTACGCTAGTGGTTTTAGGTATTGGGAAGGTTATATTCAGAGGACGTGTACTCCCATTTGCATAGAGGGAGAATGGAACACTTCAGTTCACCTAACTGAGATTTGAACCACAATCTCCCCGTAATCGGCAGTCTAATCTACTGCGAGACCATACACGTCCCTCACGTCTTAGATTGACATACTGATGACAAGGAGATTGAGGTTCAATTCCTTTTCTGATATTTTAATAACCGTGAAAATTTTTGACCTCGAAATTATGATGAATGTTTACGTTTTTTATGTGTCCAAACATAAAAAAGAAGATTTTACCATTCTCTCTGTCCCCATATCTACCTGTTTGTCTGTCCCTGGCCGAAAATCTGAAACGGTTTAATGGATTTTGTTGAAACTTGATATTTAGATATCAGGAAACTGTTTTTGATTTTAGCCTTAGCCTTCAAATTAAGGGCAGTTTACTGATAAGTAATTTTTTGGAATTTCAAATTTTTCGAAAATGGCTATATAATGATTTTGTTTTAAATAGATAACTATGGAATGTTTACATGGCTAATAAAACTTAATACTAGATACTAGATATACTAGATTTGTCTTAGCGTGGTTTACTGATTACTAGATTTTTTTAAATTGAATATTAAAAAAAATACTCTAGTAATTCGGTTCAAAAACGATATACTGTACTTGTATTAAGTTTTTTACATTTATATGTTATGTATGTATTTGTTTTTATAAAAACAAAATAATTTTATACTAGTTTACTGATGACTGATTTCTGTAAAATTAGAATCGTTTTAAAAATAGTTCTAATGATTTGGTTCAAAGTTGGTAAAGGGTGACTATTTCACATGTTCAATAATAATATATGTTTATTTTTCCAAAATACTTTCATTTAAAGGTAGCTTAATTACGATAGATTTGAAATTGACATTGAAGGTTAATTTAAAAATGAGTGTATGAAAATACTTTTTAATGATAAATAAGACTATGATTTTATTTTTAGTAATTAAAAAAATCCAATTTAGTTTGCAGATAAATTATTTTTAAAAATAGGGTAATTTGTTTAAAATGTATTATCAATCTGGATTAAAATGTATGTATGTGGTTGACAAGATGATGTGTTTGTTTTTATGAGGAAAACTTACTTAAGGGTGGTTAACTGAACATTAATCTTTAAAAGTTTTCTTTCAAGCTTTAATACACACTATGAGAAAGTTTTTGCGATTGTGTCTGGGAGTTTATTTAATTTGAAACAAGCTGCAAGTGCTTGGTTTTATTTTTTAACATCACAAACCTGTGATCACGCGATTTAAGTCTTAAGGCTCGTAATATAATATGTAAAAATTAAAAGAATAAAATTCTTTACAACATCATTTCTTCCTTAGTACGTATGTAAAGTATCTCATTTCTAAATTTATTGGTTTTGAAGCGAACTGAACTGGTAGTTAGTTACTCAGCCTTTGGCGTCAGGATTGCATTATATATTAAAGTAAAAATAAACTCCTGAGGCATACTTCTGCCAATATCACTAAGTAATTTTTCATACCAAGTTTTCTATGTTTATATTTCTTGGTTTTGGACCTACTAACATCAGTGACCACGTGGATTGAGATGTTGGGTTTGCAATATGTGTAAAAGTCTATACCAACATTTTGAGATAATTTTGCAATAATATTTGAATTACAAAGTAGAGGAATACATCCCATTTTAAACTCTTAGTTTTTTTTATAATTAACACAGTTTTGTGAAAAGTACTATCATTTCTATTGGTCGGTGCACACGAATTGTAGAGAAACTATTCCGCACTCTTACCCGAACTGCTGAATAAAGATTCCAGGTAAAGTCTTACTCTTACACTGAACTTCAGATTGAAAAACAAATAAATAGTAAAGCAAATAAATTGTAGTCATAGTACTTTTTTAAATATAATTTTTATTAAATTTTTTATCAAATATAATATTTTGTTAGGCTAGACTAGGTTAGGAAGTTTACAAAACTGGTTAAATCCAAACATTATATTCTTCTAAAATGATTATTCCTTTTTCTCATAAGAAAAGTAAAAACATATATGAATAAAAACTTACCCAGTTACTAGAACTGTAACACTGTACAAAATGAACACTTAGAAAACCATCACGAATATCTCTGATTGATTAACTCACTGCATTAGAGATGTTATCAAGGTTGGGATGTAAGGAACACGAGAAAAGGCAAGTTTTTTTTTCAGTTTTTAAAGCAAAACTTATTTGGTAAGAATGACTCAAATATTGCTCAGTGGAAACATAGAGTTTGATTTTCTTCACCTGGTGATATCAACAGTTGTTGAATATCTGTCACGAACATAGATAAATTAGGTGAGAATTTTTTTTAAATAAAGTGGAAAGGTTGTCATTAAATTCTATACCACTAAATATTCAAGAAATGTTGAGGTTAACATATAAAGAAAATTAAACACAGTTTATGTTGAAACCATATTTGATTTATTTTTACACAAAAAAAAAACAACTTTTGCTATCAAAACTGTAAAAACAATTACCTTTTCTCGCGTTATGTGCATCTCCACCTTAATTCTCTAAATCTGGCCTTTGCCCAACTAAAGGTGATTAAAATTTATTTGACTATTTTCTGCAGTTAGATATTAATGGACCTATTTAGATACCTGCTTACACTTTATTCCGCAATAATTATTCAAGTGAATTATTTTATGCTCCAATTCTCTAAACGGAAGAATAAGCGTAGATTATTCAACTAAGATTGTCGTGAAAATACGTTTTTTTAATGTGCTTTCATTTGTTTCTCCAACTTCTTTTTCCTATATGGGGGAGGGGTTGGGGGTGGGAGGATGGTTGTGATCTGTAATGCTACATTTGAGATGGGTGGCAGCCCTAGTCTTAGGTTAAGTCTTTTTTTAACAACTAAACTTACAGCCCGTTTGGGTAATACGTTTATATACTAAATCCTAAATAAATGTGCTATGATCGAGGAAGATTAAATTTAAAGAAAGTGTGGTCTTATTCACATTTAGGTGGGGGTAGAGTCAAAAAGCATTTAATGAAAAACCATTATCAATACACTCATTTGATATTAGAACCCCATCTTCCCCTTTTTTTGTAGTCTAGGCTGTTAATTTTTAAACCATTAGTATTATTGTTATTATTATTATTATTATTATTTAGCACCGCGTCTTACTACCCGTTCGGTTATACGCTTTAAGTGCTAATTACGCTAATGGATTAGTAATTGGGAAGGTTGAATTAGAGGAAGTGAACCCGCATTTGCGTGGAGGGAGAGTGGAAAAGGATTGAGGAAAAACCACCCCCAGTTCACCCGACCGAGATTCGAACCTCAATCTCCCCGTCCTCAGTAGTCGAGCTCAACACGACTAGAGCGTTAGCCAACTACGCCACCGAGGCTGGTAATTTTTAAATCATACGACGACGATATAATTTGTGTGTTTATTAAGAACACGTTAAGTAACTGAATGAAAAGAAACAACTCACACAGATACATACACACAGATAAAAAAAATTCCCTTAGTATCTTTTGAGAACGGAAACAAATCCGTGCATTGTATGTTGTCCTCCCTTACCCCAGGACTAAAAGCGGCATTTTCCTTTTCATCTTGTTCACTTCATTGATTGAATACTACGTAGATTTAAAAAACCAAATTACGACTTCCGGGCACACGGCGGTCGCTTCCGTCCTTTTTTTTTTATCAATGAATGAGTCAGACTGCACGCGTGTACGTCGGATACAAAGAAGTTTCATTTTATCAGTCAACTTCCTTGTTTACTTAACTGTTTCATTGAAGAATCCCTTATAGTTAACTCTAGTTTAGTTTATCAGGAATCAGGATTTGAATGTGAAAAAAAAGTTAGGACTTTAAACATGTTACAAGAGATCTATCCGCGCCTGTTATCGCATGGTTTTAGACGTCAGGGTCTCAATGGACTAGATTGCCAAGTGATGGGGAGGTCGTACCTCGGATTTCAACTAGGCGCAGTCCTATGAGAAGTAGATGATGAATTTTAGATTATCCCAGCCAATCACCACGCTTATCTGCGTACACATCTTGATACCTTCCTAATTTTGTTCTTTGCTTGATCTTAAGGACCACGTTGAAAATTGAAAATATTGGCTGTATCTCAGAAAATTTAATATCGTCACCATCTTACGAAAAATTCAATTTTTTATTATAATCTATTTAGTATTTAGTAAGACAATTACGGATATATAAAATCTTAAGACTAATTTTTTTCACAGTGATTTGAAACTATTTTTTCTAGTACGAGTGTGAGCTTTCAAAGGTTTTTAAATACACTTGAATCTTCTTTTATGGTAACAAATGCGTATCCATTAACCGTGATCTCTCGGGCGTATTTTCTTTTCATAAGAAAAAACAATGGTTTACCCTTATTGTTCTGTCAAATATTTCACATATTTGGTTTACGAATTTAACCATTTTTGGTAACCTATCTTTGGTGAGTAAAAAATTAAATGTAGTTACACTAACTTCCATGCCAGATTTCAACAAATAATGACTAATTTACAAAAATGTCTTAAATCTCCAATGGTATATTTCTACAATGTTTGGATCGGTCTGTATTGTATCTCGATTGATCAAAAGGTCCACGGGCCACGCAAAATCGTATATCAGACCATATTTTTGATATACGGTCCATAGTTTAAGACGCCTGCTGGTTGCTCTAAAGGCAGGGATCTAAAATTAGAGGCCCACGGACGTTTTTGTTTGCCCACTCCCCGCCCCCACAGTACTTTAAATAAAAATTAGAAACATAATTTTTTTTTCCACCGCGTATTTGTGCCAGTTTGAATATATTGATAACGTTTATGGAATTGGTATGAGAAAGGTAGACATTTAAAAGTAGTTTACCAGAATTTTCGTGTAGGTAGAGTTGGAAACCATTTAGAAAATACCTATAATATATCTAATGGAGATTCGAACCATTATATCCATGCCACCAGCAATCTAGTATAACATTAGAGTGACGCGTTAGACTTTGTGACCACGATGCTAAAATTCTATATATAAGAAAATTTCCCATTTCACAACAAACCTCTCTTTGAAAAATCAGAAGATATACTGATAATAAAAAGGGTGTTGAATAAAACGTGTCATGTGTGCGTTTAGATATCTAAAGACAAACGAATATGAAAGAAACCATCAATATTTTTATCCCTATTTTTCAATTCTATTGTTCCAATTTGTATAATGTAACGTACTTGTTTACATCACAGTTCAGAAATAAAAGATATATATATATTCTGACAGCCACGTGTTTTCACTCGAATATATTAATTTTCTGGCCCCTGTAAGCATTTTGAGTTTGCAACCCTTACTCTAAGTTAATTATTTTCACATCCCGAATGGGTAGTAAGACGCGGTGCTAATAATAATAATAATAATTATTATTATTTTCACAAACCATACTATCAACATTTCATAAAGAGATTTCTTGGGAATTTCCTTCAACTTCAAAGCATGACTCCTGTTTCCTTAGATTAGTTTGTATGATTTTCTAAGAGCCAGGACATTGCCAATAAAGTGGTCTGTAGTATTATTATTAGTATTATATAGGTGACCTGGAGGTCTAAGAGTAAGGTGTCAGACTTCTGTGCTGGCGGCTGGGGTTCAATCCTCGGTCCCGGCACAGATTTGTCTGATTTCTAAACCCTTCCTTCACCTCTGACAAGACATCTTGTGTATGTGGGGAATGCCAGGCCACCAACGTGGTTCGGATTCCACGTTAAACAGTAGGTCCTTCATTTCATCTCACAATCACCCTACCATTACACATTAGAGTAAGTGCGTATAGCCCGAACGGGTAGTAAGACGCGGTGCATAATAATAATAATAATAATAATAATAATAATAATAATAATAATAATAATAATAATAATAATAGTATTATATTATAAGGGATTAACATTAAATTCCATTTTGATATACTTAATGGTAAATGTTTAGGTCTTACAGAATTCAACTATCAACATTAATAAAACCTAATATATGTACCCATCCGAGATTTAACCTCCGAACTCCCTCACTTGACCGGCAAACCAGACCAGACGAGACTAATGCTCTAGTTAGTATGCCCACCGATACATGTTGTGATAAATTTAGTACTAATTATTATTATTTAGAATCACGTCTTACTACTCGTTCGGGTTAAATACTAACTACGCTAATGAGATAGGAATTGAGAAGGTTGAATAAAGAGGAAGTGAACCCACATTTGAGTGGAAAACCACCACCTAGTTCACCCGAGTGAGATTCGAGCCTCGATCTCTCCACCCTCAGAAGTTTAGCTCAATACGAAACAAGCGTGTTAGCTAACTACGACACCGAGGTGCGTTTTAGTACTAATAATATTTAAAGTAGCTATTACATTATCAACAATATCATAAAGAAGCTCATTGAGCTAACAAAGGCCAGTTTCCTGTCCCTCCCAAAGGATACACCTAAGAAACGGCATGTAACTTGTGACGTCACATCCGACGACACTACGTGCGCCTGTAGTCCTGCCTCCGAACTTCCGGCCAGCTTGACACACGGCTTCTTTTTCTTCTTATCCTCAAGGTTGGACAAAGGGGGTCCGGCTATAGACACGTACACTATGGCTATGGTCGTCCTTGCTGAACACGTGGTTTAATATAAAGTTGATTGGACAGCTTTATGGTCATATCTGACAGTTGTGTGGTGCTACTTATAGTCCGCTTTAGATAGGAAGGAATCTTATTTGACACAAGCGTTACTAAAACAACTTTGTGTTCATTTATACGTCAGTTCATGTGGTTTATAATTGTCAATTCTCAAAGATAAAATAAATACCTATAAAACAACAGTGATAACAAAGTAAATTTTATTAATATTGAGCCAAAAAATTTGTATTTAATAAAAATTATTTTATATCAGAATCCTACTATAGATTATAGCCACTCATCAACTAGTGTTTTATAGATATAAAAATTACACCAGCTGAAAAAAACACAACCAACAAACAAAAAACAAAGCGACAGCTGTAGAACACACAATTTGACGTAAGAGTACATTTAAATAAATCTTTATCACGGCTCAATTTAGTTATCATCCAGTTGTTAGGCTCTACATTCTGTGGGCTGGTGACCACGACCAGTTGTTAGGCTCTACATTCTGTGGGCTGGTGACCACGAATTTCTCCCTATCCTCTATTACTTTAATTCGAGGTGACCTGGTGGTGTCGGACTTCTGTGCTGGTGGCCGGGGTTCAATCCTCGTACACGGCACAGATTTATCTGATTCCCAAACCCTTCCTTCACCTCTGACAAGACATCTTGTGAATGTGGGGAATGCCAGGCCTCCACCGTGGTTCGGATCCCACGTTAAAATGTAGGTCCTTCATTTCATCTCACAATCACCCTACCATTTCACATTAGCGTAAGTGCGTATAACCCGAACGGGTAGTAAGACGCGGTGCTAATAATAATAATAATAATAATAATAATAATAATAATAATATTTATACGGTGCGTTATTTCAAAATATGATTCACGTTAAAATAAAGTCAAATATATTCAAACAGGTATCTTTTTCCTTAACAACCTTATAGTTTGAGTTTTATCAATAAAAAAAAAAGGAGAATGTGACATTAGTTCATTTCCAATGACATTTTAAGCATATTTTCGAGGCTATAAAACTATGCTAGATGGAAAAGGCTTTAGATTGAGCCTTTCTCTAACAAATATAATAATTTCTTGACAGGCTCACAATCAAAAAATGTTATTTGAGAACTAGCAGTGAGCTTTAATCTTTAATTTGAGATAAGATGTTTCGTTATTCTCCTTCCGTTATTTATTATTGACATGATAAAGGGTGGTTGTAGGTGAAGGTTGAAAGGGAGTATGAGCATAGACAGAAAAGATAAGTAGTTCAATAAAACGACACAGACTATTGTGTTTCAAACCGTGTGGCCTGACAGCGATTGATACTTTCTCGCTGATCGAGACGGCCGTTTTAAGTTCGAATTATTGCCACATACAATGTTGATGTGGCTACTAGCACTACGATCGGTGGGTTGAGGACTCAAATTATTTTGAAAATTAATTTACTCTTTTTCAGGAATACTTTATTTAAGATGGTATTTCAAAGGAAGTTAGATATTTAACATTAGCGCTGGCTCTGTGGATATCGGCTTATGTTTCAAATTTGATCAACGTCCAACTAGTAGGTTATAATGTAGGGCAAAATAAATCTATATGCTTAAGAATTGATTTAATATAAAAGATTCTTGGATATTAGCCTTAACCCACGGATACTTTAATACAATACCAGTGTAGCGCTGAGGAAGGTATAATTGGAGGTAGTGTACTGGAATTTTCGTGGAGTAAGAGTCCCGACGGGATTCGAACCATGACCTCCATCTAACTGGCAAACCAAACCAGACGAGGTGTGCCTTAGCCTTCATGCTTGTCGATGGACGTGGCCTGTCGGAATTTAAAAGGGCATAAACACAAGCGCTATCAGCGCCTAGAAATAATTACAAACAACAAAATAAAGTAAAGAGTACGTTTGCTCCTTATACCAAGATTACGGAAATGACCTTATCTTACTAACGGTTCGGGCAATAGCCCAATCCGTTATTCGGTAACTTGCTATCAGTAACCTATGTAAAAATACCATGTACTGCTATTGTGTCATTTCCTTGTGTGATTGCTGTAATGTGTAACAAGTAGGACAGTGATAAGAGTACTTAACAGTTTGAAAAGGAGTGGAAACAAAGTCACTGAGTCAAATTTCTTATAAGATTTTTTTTTGGTGGGGAAGCGGTTTCCGTGTGGTTTGTTCAAGACTTGATTTGTTTCTTTTCCGTTAAGAGGACTTGAATTAGATTTGTCAAATAACTACAAACCCTTTGTTATAAAACATTTAGAATAATCAACTCTCCCTGGTGGCCACACGGTATAAGGCGTTGAGCTCACAATATAATGGCTGGTTGGTGACTCGACGTCAAGTCTTGAATCTCAACAAGATGTATATGAGGGTAGTTTCTACAACCCCTTTTCATGCTAATAAGGGCACATTTGCTCGTGCTAGTAAGAATACACAATAAAAATAACAGACTATCAAAGGTACTCATTAATCAATATAGTTTATAGTAATAATTGCGCCAAGCGTTTGATTGCATTCCATATGGTCACCATTGAATGAGAGATTGCTGTTAGAGGTTCACTTAACCCTAGCCATCTCCTAGCCTAGGTTCTCTTAATCCTAGCCATCTCCTAGCACAGGCTGAATTATCCTAGCCATCTCCTAGCCTAGGTTCACTTAATCCTAGCCATCTCCTAGCTTAGGTTCACTTAATCCTAGCCATCTCCTAGCCTAGGTTCAATTACTCCTAGCCATCTCTTAGCCTAGGTTCACTTAATCCTAGCCATCTCCTAACCTAGGTTCAATTAATCCTAGCCATCTTCTAGCCTAGGTTCAATTAATCCTAGCCCTCTCTTAGCCTAGGTTCACTTAATCCTAGCCATTTCTATCCCTAAGGAAAATAACCCTGGTTTTGAATGAAAGTATATTTATCAATGATAAAAAATAGGTATTATTACCATCCTTAAGCGTATAAACCTTAACGGGTAGTAAGACGCGATGTTAAAAATTAAATAAAAAATTATCACCTTTAACTGAACATAGTGAGCTTCGAATCATCAATATTTCCCCTGCTTCAGCATCACTTGAACACTAGCTCCTTAGGATTGGGGGGAAGGGGATGAAAGTTATTATTTATCAGCGTTATTATTTACTACTTGGTCAGTTTATACTCATACATAATAATTACTCTAGTGCGGTAGGGATGAGGAAGAAAGTACTTTAGAGGTAATCTACCTACATTTTCATGGAAGGAGAGTGGGGAAAACATTTAGAAACTATATTCAGTAGACCTGACAGAGATTCGAACACCATTCTCCACGTTATCAGTAGGCCAGTCTAACACGAGGGGATGCAAGTTAATGCCAGTATTTTTGAAAGATAAAAAAAAGCCTTTTTGGCCATAGTAAACGAATATTGCTTCATTAACTAAGTTTATTTTATTTTTATACACACATTAATCTCAAAAGATCTTGATTATTATTCATACAAGCATGGTGGAATATTAACAGATACTTTTTAAATAAAGAAAAAATTTCCAAATCAAATTCTCCGATGCCCGTGACAGGTGATTCAAAAACTATTGAGACTACTACTATGTGTAGAAAATTACACTAAACACTAAATAAATATTTTATTTAGTTTGGCCGAGAAGATTTTTTTGTGATAAAAAAATCTTTAACTATCCTAACCTTAATTTACTTTTCCGCCGATGTAGAGTTCAGAAAGTGCACGTTAATTTGGTATTTTATTTTTAAATCTAAAGCTCTGAAGTGAATTTGTTATTAGGCCTTTTATTATGTGTGAAAAAGCGTAAAGGTGTATAACCAGCCTGTTCTTAGACTATGTGAGCACCAGCGCGCGTTGGAAATTAAAAATGGCTAGCATTTAAATAGAAGAAAACTTCCCACTTAATATATTATTACTTAACACAGGGGCTATTTAAAGATTTAAAATATGTAGCATAGATAAGTAGACTTGTTATTTTATATTTACCTGCATTGGGATGTAAATGACGAGAAAACATCAGTAATAAATCAAATGTGGAAAACCTCCTCATATGCACTTGGTTGGGAATCGATTCTGGACCATTCCGTCACTGACAATCCAGTACATATGTTGATGCCTAAGACTATGTGGTTCCCTTTGAGTGTCATGTAACCGAAATAAATGTTGATGGGCTAACCATTAAATATATTTTATTGAAGTAACATAGTACTACAGCCTGATTTTCTTAAGAAGACAGCTAGGAAAGCTACTAGATCTATTTTCACGTATTCATACAATTCGTGTGATCTGTAGTTGTCACTAATGATAGATATTATCAATTTATATAAAATAACACTAATAATGTAGTAAAACATTATCAATATCAACCACAAATATTTTTGCTGTATTTTTTTTTAAACTATCTTTCCTGTAAAAATTGGACTGTAATTTTGTGACACTAATGGAATTATTATCACACTTACGTTTATCTTTCTTCGTTTCCTACTTCGTGCGCACACATTTCAAACATTTTAAACAAAATATCAAGAATGAGAGTTGTTTTTAAGACGCCTTGTAAAGATTATCAGGTTTTAAAACTAAGTCTTATGTTTTGATTGTACTCTAAGAGAAACACCCGGAACCTACAGTGAGTACTTATTTAATTGTGAGTCACGCAGTTATTGAATATTGGTTTTTATTTGGCCTCGTTGCATAACATTTATTGTCACACTTCTGTTGCAACATGTGATATGTATATAGAGAAAGTGAGACTCATTCGTGATACAGTGAAAGGTAACTGGACACATCATACAGTAAGTTATGATTTGTGTCCGGCCATTAAGAACACATCTCACGTCCGATTAACCGGGATATAAGACAAGAGATTATGCTATAACCGGTAAACGTATCGAAGTGCAATTCTTCACTTGGCAGACAGCAGTCAAATAGAAAACATTGAAATAGTTTTCTTTATTTAATAATAACTTTATTTCAATATGGTTTTATTTGTAAACAATATGTTAAAAAGTGTTTTAATGGTATTTATTTTTTCCCCTCTTCAAATGATCATACAATACAATACAATACAATAAATAGGCCTGAAAGTAAAACTATACTAGTTTTTAAAATGTATTTGAATTATTTAAAGTACACTTTCTGAACCGACTGATAATATCGTCACACGAAAATTTCTATTAGCGAGAGCAAAAGGGCCTACCAACTTCACCGGGAAAGCTATTTTCACATAACTTTCAGGGTTCTATTACATGCCACAATCGACATTTCACCAACCGCTTTACTTTCCCTCCAAAGGAAGTTGTGATACGGATTCTTATCGCTCAAGAAAAATCCATCGAGCCCGGCAGGTTTTGAACCCATAAACATCGGGTTGTGATTAGGATCACCCAACCTTAAACTATAAGAGAGGAATGTCCCTGAACAAGGGACGAATCCGGGATAGCTCAGCCAATGGTCTCGGGCTCGATTCCCGTGTTCAGTGGTCATTTTTAAACAAATTTAAATTAATTTAAACGTGGTCTCGTCACTATGTACAGAGTGAGTGCTGTAATTGCAATGATCTGCAACCTGTGTGTTGATATTCACTTATAAATATTTTTCTACCAACACAAAGCCTCACGTCCATACCAACTGGTGAGTCAGTGGTTTTTAGAGTGAGTCATTACCTCTTTAAAAAAAAAAAAAAAAGAAACCAATACTTGTTGACTTAAAATTACGTAGCTCTTGTAAATGACCTGCCAACATTTGGTTAACAGCAACGAGTGTTGTGTCAACATTGCATACTAAACAGGTTAAAAAGACAGAAGGGAGTGTTTATTCTTCAGATACTACTTCACCGCAAAGAACCAGCAAAGGAAAAATACAGAAATGCTTTAAAGCTTAGAAAAAAAAAAACTTAAAAATATAGGATGCTTCTAAAATGTGTGGAGCAAAACTAATTATCACCTCTTTAGTAAGAATCAACCATTTAATCTTGTGTTATTTATTTCACTGGTGCGCTTAAGACAGCCGCTTCGATCAGTGAGAAAGTATCGATCAGTCAGACATCACAATGAACCGTGTCGATTTCTGGAACTACTTTTATTTCTCTCTAAGCTTATAATATATTTCGCTCTTCAGCTGCAACCACCCTGTGACATGTAAATAAAAGAAAGTGTAAAGAAAACTATTAAACTACTTGCCTGACGAGAGAGAAGAAAGTTCACTCCTAGTTCTAAAATATCTTAACATTTTCTATTGTGAGCCTAAATTACTATACCGGTATTTGTTAGAGGAAGGCTAAATTTATAGTCCTTTTCTATCAAGCCTAGTCTCATAGAAATAAAATAAGTTTAAAAATGTTGTTAAATATGAGTTATATCACATTTTCAAGCATTTTAGTTTTTATTAATAAAACTAAAACTTAAAGGTTGTTTGTAGTTTCTTAAAGGTTTTTTCCTACCAGAATCCAAATATGGCTAGAAATTTTCATCCAGACCCAAATACATCGAAACTGTTTGACTCTTACTTACTTTACTCTATGGTTTTAGGAATTCGTAAGTTCGTTACCAAACTTACAAAAGTACGTCACCAATCCCTATCTTGAGCTAGATCTATCCAGTCCACCTCATTACATCCTATCTCTTTCAGGTCCACTCTAATGTTATCCTCCCATCTTCGTTTAGGTCTTACCAATTGTCTCTTCTTATTGGGTTTGCCAGACAATACCCTCAACACGGTTCTAGATTCTTCCATTCATACTGTATCTCCTGCCCATTGATTACTTGTTCCTAAAATATGTTCTTACAGCTATAAACTAAAAATTGAAAACTCCTATTTTTTATGTTTATACATTTTTCAAATTTATATAACTTATTTATCACATATCTCACTACTCGTTTGGGCTATATGCGTATGTGTTAGTTAGGCTAATGTGTTACGAATGAGGGAGTTGAATAAAGAGGAAGTGTACTCACATTTGCGTGAAAGGAAATTGGAAAACCATTCATGAAAAGAAAATCCTCAATATATCCAACCGTGACTAAAAATCTAATCTTCCCGTCATCAGCAGTACATTCTAGAACGATTCACGCTTTACTTTATAGATTAACATAAGTTGTTAGTCATTTCAAGAACATAAATGCTCTCTTGAAAAATACCCTGGGAACAGGATTGAAAACAGACAAAATACAAAATACTAAACACAAAACCTCTGCAACAACACATATTTTATTAAAATAATCACCATCTTTTCAAACCAAGTCGTTTTGAAAGCCAGCAACTCTTTGTGAGTGGAACTGTACCTCTGAAGGTTCGTGGATCACAGGTCTAGAACTTGTGTCACCATCCAAGTTAATTGTACTCAAACTTGAGCAAACTTGTTGCCAGATAATCAAGGTGTTATTATAAGAATCACGTCTTCTTCACTGGCAGTGGTGTTTTATTTTGAATGTTTAAATTTCGGAATGTCCGTTGGCAAGGCGAGCTGTAACAGGTTGGTTGGTAGGCATTGAGTCATCCTGCAGGAGGCACGGTTGGATGACTCCACAAACACGCATGTCCATTACCAAAGGTTTTTAAACGTACACACCCATGCCGCACACATCGTGTGTGGTTGCGCGCGCACCCAGTGAGAATCAACCGTTCACTGCACAAGCAAATAACTTAACTCATTTATCTTCGGTTGGCAAGACTGCGTGTAGTAACGACAAAGGTATTTTAGATTAAGTAAAATATATTATTACCAGTGACAGGATTGGGATGACCTAAAAAATAATCAAAATATGACATACAAAGTGACCTATACATTCTAAAAAATTACATACAATTTTAAGAAAATTACTTAAAATACGAACAAAAATTCGTAATAAATACTCAAGACTAAATCAAATACGCACTTTACAAAATGTCATCTAGAAAAATAAATCTGAGATGAAAAGCCTTTATAAACTAAACTTTTGCGTTTTGGTAATTATAATACTGCTTCCTAATGCAACCCACTCCAGCAGATTTGCAGTGTCTTAACCAAGGATGTGTATTTTCCAGCAAAGCAAGTGAAGAGGATCTAAAGTTTATTTCCTGCATTATCTTCTTTTTCTGACAACTATGTGTTGATAAAAATTATTATAGAGTATCTATGCATTTATAAAAAATCAATTTTATTTGAAAACTACTTATTCAATATGACTGCCTTAAAATTACTCAAACATGCCTAAAAATGCCTAAAACTGATTCAAAATGGATGCAAACCAATTAAATACTACCTGAAATTCAAAAATGTCTAAAAATGACCAAACATGGCATATAAAATACAACCATGGGGTCATGGACAGATTTTATTTACTGTACGTATGAACATTGTCTGGGATGAACAAAAAAAAAAAAAAAAAAAANAAAAAAGTCATCAAAAACTGGTCCTTAGACGCTTAAGTTTTAGTATGGTGTTTATTAGCAGCTTAGGTGGGTCTGGAGGAGAATCGTGAGCTAAGTTCAGTGGAAATTAAACAAACTTTGTCACTTAAACGATTTATTTTTGTTTCTGCCCAAACATTTTTTTGTTATAAGCTATAATAAAATGTACCTTAACTTGTTTAATCCTTCATCATCCCTCCGCGAGGAAGAAAACCAAGAAAATAATCTTAGAAGAGGGAAGTTTCGATGAAAAATGATGAATGTTCAAAATATTTATTTTAATTTTATAATTTTGTTAAAATTTTCTAGAAATATTATAAAGTAATCTTACCTAATTTTTAGTAAATAATATGTTGAATTCAAAATGTCTGAGCGTAGATTTATTTGGATAATCTCATCATACAGCCCCTCCTATTTTCCTTCTTTATTTAAGAGCAAACACCCACCCCGTTTTAAAATTCACTAGTCGTCATTGAAGGAAATGCTCTATAAATCATATTGTGAAAATAAATACTTCTGTTAGTTCGATATGGGGCTCTAGTTTTAGCCTTTAAAATCATATCCAGAAGTAATAATATTTATGAGCATATTTTAGAAATGTTTCTATGATTTTGTCCATTTCTCTTATTGGAAACTAAGGGAATTCTTGAGTTCGGTGTTCTTTTCTAGTAATGGAATGAATAAAGACATTTTAATAGCTAGTCAAAAATAACCTAGACGGCCGTTACTTATAGAATGAAACAGTTTTATCTTCTTTTTTAACGAGTTAGCTACAAAAATATAAAGTGAAGAGTGTATATATATTTTACGACACGTATTTGTACTTGGTTTATAAGATGATAGATATTATATAAATGGTATCTTCTAAAACCACTATAAGATGCACCTTACTACATAGAAAACATTGAAATGATTTGGTATTACTTACTCTTTTTAATCTTGCACTTTAAGCCTTCACTCGACTAACCATTATGACACACACACACACACACACACACACACACACACACAAAACATGAGAATAAAGTGACAATTTTAAACACAAATATACAAATGCAGTAAAATGTTTATTTATTTGTGTATATATATTTATATTTTTTTTATATATATGTGAAGTGGGTTTGATTCTCTCCTAAAAATATTTTTTGTATTTGAGGTTAAAATCTCTTCATTTTTTTATATTTTTTTAGTTGAGGCTGAAATAGTCCCTGAAATCTCTCTTTGGATTTCAGAAAAAAATATTCTTGGATTTGAGGATTAACTCTCTCCTGAAATCTATTTTATAATTTGAGTTTGAAATTTGGTCATTATTGACCAAGTTATATAGAAAACCAATTATATTTAACAATTTACACTGATAGTGACTAGTTATTGGATTATTGAATATGAATTATTGGTTTTTTGGATATCCTTATTGGGTAGTAGAACTAAGACGTGGTGCACGTGGTACTACGTGGTGCTACATATGTGTGTTTGTGTGTGCATCACTATTTCAGCCTCAACTAAAAAAAAAAAGATATTTTAACCTCAAATACAAAATATTTTTTGGAGAGAATTAAACCTAAATCACAATATATATTTAAGAAGAGATTTAAACCTTAATTTACAAAATAAGCGTTAGTAAAGATTTCAAGCTCAAATTCAAATTAGAAGCTTCAGGATGGATTTCAATTTCAAAATCAAAGAGGAGAGATTTCATCTTCTAATTCAAAGAGAAATTTCACTTGTGCGTGCAGCAACGTGTTCAGTACTAGCATAATCTATAACAGCTGTCATAAAATTACCCTTTGTTGATTTTATTTCTTAGATAAATAGAAATACATGAAATATTCTTGTCAACATTATTACTATAATGAATGTATTGTGTGTGGCAGTGGCTCTCGAAAGGAGTTCCGTGGAACCCTGGATTTTAACGAAGCGGTGTTAGAGGTCCTATGAAACGATTGTCTGTAGTAGCGATACATATATTATTAATGCTAATACATTTTTATATTAACAATTTATAAAAACATCTATCTCATTAGAAGCATATCCAGTTTAGTAATAAAATGAAAATTAAATATCTTAATAACATTATTAAAATCTAAAAAAAATATGTATTAAACCGTGGTTAGGTAACAGTAGATTTTAAAGTTATAATATATTATTTTTCCCATGCAAAATATTTAACATGAATTTAAGATATAAATTAATTTGTTTAGACTTAATTTATAACTCAAATATATACTTTTTAGTTGAAGCTCTAAAATTTGTAGAATAGTTATATAGGTGAGAGGGAGTGTGACATAAACACATAGAGGTGACTTAGTAGGTTTCATAGCTTTTATAGGGTTCCATAGGATAAAATAGTTGTATAACCACTGATGTAAGGTTATCTAGTTCTTTCTAACTTTACCATAACGAGACTTAAATAATATGCGTGTGTACGAGAAATACGTGTCACATGCAATCAATCATAATTACAAATTATGGGACTACGGAATATTGAAGTGTTTCACACTTGACAGATTCTGAGAAGGTGGAGAAATTATGAATTTACTAACGTATGGGTAAGACACGAAACCTTGGTTTTGGGCTAAGTAATTTATGTATCTTTGTCTAAGCGTTACAAAGATTCATTATTGAGGTTTTTAAAGACAACTAATTGATCCAAAGGGACATAAAAAAGAGGAGGTGTTTTAATTGTTTCCCTCCCCCAAACTTTCTTCCCGAAAGATATGATTAATAATGAGTTTTTGTATTACTTTACAATGTATAGGGTAGTTACTAGTTAAGAGTCTTATAAAACTCATAACACCTACAAACAACCTAATTTATGTTTAATTAAAAAAATATTTTAAACAATTAGTTTTAAATACAATTATAGTCATATGTTGTTAGGAGACTTCATCACGAGCCATCAAATGCAGGACCTTCAATCACCGCCCCCCTCCCCCCACCACCCTCACCTCCATCAGACCCAACAAAAAATTATAAAATACGACCCTGGGCTCTCTAATAACAAAAATGCTTTATCCAATATTGCACTGTGTCAATATTAACAACTATGTCTCGGTCCCAGCACAGATGTATCTGATTGCCAAACCCTTCATTCACCTTTGACAAGACGTGTATTGATCACAACTTGTGAATGTGGGAAATGCCAGGCCTCCACCGTGGTTCGGATTCCACGTTAAACTGTAGGTCCTTCATTCCATCTCACAAACACCCGACCATTACAGATTAGCTAAGTGCGTATAGCCCGAACGAGTAATAAGAGGCGGTTCTAATAATAACAATAATAATAATAATAATAATAATAATAATAACGCTACTATGTATGTGTGGGTCAAATTTTGGATTACATAAACAGTGAGTGATTGTTTTAGTTTTTACAAAAACTTATGAACAGAGCTTGTTGTGAGTTATGCTTGATACGGGGGTATTATTTCCGCGCCAATCATAGTTGGACCGCCACGGAAATAATTCCTAGATCTACTTTAATATATTCATATAACAAGATGTATTTTCAAGCTTAAACTTTTGAAAGATTCATGCTAATGTTAAGATCCCATCTTACCCAATGGAAAGCACCTAGCTTAGGTAGGTAATACAGTTCAAAACATGCGTCAAATTTAGTTGTGGTTTTCAATAATCTTCTTTAAAAAAATGGCATTGAAACTGGATTACAATATTTAAAAAAAAATTCGAGGAACAATTATTAAAAGGTTCCCAATTTTTCTGTGTTAAATTAAGAATGTAGAAAACCACACCTTGAAACTTTTCATGGTTCGAGCTTAAACGTGTATCTTATTTTCTTGTTAATTGGACATCACTTCAAACTGCCCAAAACATTCCAATTTCTAACAAGAATCATCAACATCTCCACCAATAGGTACTTGGACAACAGTGTCCATTTCATCTAGTTTACCAATGATGGAGGGTTCGGTATTTGATTCCTTTGCTCTGTATACCGAGTTCATTTTCCTAAATTGACTTAATACTCATTTGTGATATTCGTATATTTATACTTAAGGGTTAGAGAGAAGGAAGGTATAATTTAAGAATAAGTGTAGATGCATTTGTATGGAAGAAAGTATGGGAAAGCATTTATAGAAGCCTACCTTAGCACACCTGTCTGAAAATTGAGCCATGACCTCCCTGACGCCAGAAAATCATACGAGGCTAGCACCTTTGTTTTCGTACCCACCGATATGTTTCTGGAAATAAAATATGAATAAAAAAAAAGTCTTGTTATTTTTTTTCAGCTCTCAACGTATTTGAACAGCAAAGTAGGTGTTCAGTAACACTTCAACGAAGGTCATTTCAACGTCTTTCTATGATATGTTTTTTAAACATGTCAATTGATCGTTGAAAGTACTGTAGGCCAACGTTACGTTTCTGAGTCGCTAGTTTGCAATGCAGCCACGTCATTAGGGTGTGTTTGTTATGTAAATGGGAGACATTACTGCTGTTTATAATGTGTGATGTGTCAACTGCTTTAGCCCTCAAGGCGTTTGGGAATGTCCGCATCTTTATAAAATATATAATCCTTTATAGAGAAGAGGAATTTTGAAATAATTTAATTTCCAAACATCTCAGCACATTCATTTTTTCATAGCCCAAATTTGGTGGTTCATGTAAACATTTCTTTTAATTAATATATTGTATTGATGTTAAATAATTATAAATACAATAATTTTATGTTAAATAAAACTTATACTTAATATTGTAAAGACGAAAAAAAGTATTTCAATCTAGTCCCATATTCTACATACATGCGTCTTATTGAAATCTCTTCAGTATATTTTTCATTTCCACATAAAAAAATACAGGTTGCTAAGTGAGATTTTGTACAGCTGTACTTTGATTGTTTAAAAACTCTATATTTTTTAAAAAAAATAGTTAGAATTTATACAATTAAAAGTTTAAAGATATAGTAGTTGAACATATTCTTGATTTATAATTTAAAATCTATTTAACTCCATACACAATTTATATTCTGGTATTTTGATATTTTGGATGTTAAAATTTATAATAAGGATTTAAGGGTGGTTAAAAACTAATTTAAAAAGTTTTTTTCTGAAGAGATTTTAACCTTTTTACTATCTAAAAGATTATTTACTTATACATCAAGTAGATAACCCGCTCAAACAATTATTGTGATGTAAACTCACTAAAGATGAGATATAAATTGAATACGAGAGCTTTTTCAGTGAAAGTTAAACTTGACAGTCATCTTTGAGGAACTTCAGTTGAATCGTATTGGATATTTAACAGAAAGTGTATGCACTTTTTTTTAGGAGTTATATAAAATCAATAGGTTTCAGGCGTTGATGTTAAACGCGTGAAAAAGAAATTCTAAATAAGAAATTGGCATCTGCGTATATTTGACATGAAACTCTTCCCAAGTATTTAATTAAAAACCTGCCGAGTCCTTATTAGCTTTTTCTCTAGCTAAATCTAATTATTATTGCAAAAAGTACTCATTTTGGTGGGTACATGGTACTGACGTCATGATTGTCTAGTTTGGTTTTTAGTGACGGTCTTAGAAGTTTTAGAAACTTATGTATTTGTTTAGCTAATATTCCTCGAAGCTAACGTATTGTTCTTCTAAGTAAATCTTTAGTGAATCCCTCCAAATGTAATAATATTATAAATTATTTACAAATAAATCACAAAATTAAAATCCTTATCATTAGGTAGAAGTCTAAATGCTTGAGTGAAAACATATTCATTGACATCATTAACACGAGCTATTCGTTGGAATGTTCGTTGAAAATAAAGAAAAAATTTGTAAATATGAATCAATTTAATTTAATATTAGTTGTACCTTAGTTAAAATTGTAATATATATTGCCATATTATAGAGCTATGATGTTGAAGGATGAAAGAGTTCTTCACTTCAGGAGATAAGCTTCATTTTAACATTAAAATTAATTATAATTTGACTTTAAACCTATTTTAAAAAAACGCACATTAGTACAATATAGCATTGTTTTGAATATTATATTAGACGCTTCGGTGGACGCATGCTATAAAGCATATCTCGTGGAATATAATAGGCTGCCAATATCAGGGTTCAAATACCAGTTGTGTGTACTGAGAGTTTTTTTTTTATAAATAGTTTTACATTTACCCTCCACACAAATGTGATTACTCTTTCTGTAAATTCAAACTTACTTATCCCAAACACTCAAGCGTAATCAATAAATATGCGTACAACCTGAACGGGTAGTAAGACTCTTTGTTAAAGTAAATACTATTTATACAACATTAAGATATAACATCCCAGTCTTTAAAATAAGAAGACTTGACCGAGATAAAATATTTTCCTTTTAAGCTCGATTCTAGTTATTTATGTAAACAAAATCGTAGAAGAGAAAGAAAAAAATCGGTAGTGAATTGGTCTCATAGTAATTATTGAAATATGTGCTTCAGATTACCTATAGGTAAAAGTACTTCAAAGAATTATTCTAAGTAAATTTTCAATAACTCGCTATGAATTTTATTAGGTGTTCTGTGTTACGACAGGTCCAATCCTTTTGTCAGTAAACTTTGACCACCAATGCGCCATGTCAACTGCCTCGTCTTTCAGCTCCCAGAATCTTCTTCTTTCTTTCAAGCTATCTAATATTTGAATCCTTCTTCCTAAGTTCAGCTTTTCCTCAAACTATCCTTCTATGACGTCGTAAAGAAGACATTTACTCCTAAGGATGTACTTGATCCAGTTTACTTCGCATTGAAGAATCACATCCAAAATGGTTCTCTTCTCACCCACTCTTCTTAGGACTTCTTCATTTGTCAACCTGCATGTCAATCTGCAAATCTTCTTCAGCATCATATTTAAAAGCTCTCCAAATATTTATTTTTTATTTTCCTAAGAGTCCAAGTTTCTGCTCCATCCAGCGCGATGCTCGAAATGTAGCATTTCATCAGTTTCTTCCTCAGTTTCAAACTCAGTTTTCTGGTCAGCCATATTTCAATAAATACTGAAAGTAATAGGTTAACTCTGAAATCAGCCCACTAAACATCATGAAAATGTTTAATTGATCTAGAGCCTTTAATATCTGTCAAAGAATTGTACTACTTACCTTAAATTGTAAAATAAACTGGTCTTCTAAACGATTTAAATTATTCATTTAGATTAATGTATTCCTAATACTAGTGCAGTTTCTTCTCTTCTTGACTTATTATAAGAAAATAATCAAATTAAATTATTAAAATACAATTTAATCTACCGTTTTTTTTTTACAAAATCATTCACTACGGGTATTTAAATTGTTTCGTATGTTTTTAAATATATGTATTTGGTTATAATTTTATATAATTCACGAACTTATTTTAATGTATAGTTCAATTAATCTTGTTGCATTTTTATATTGCTCTATATGATTAGTTGCAATTTATATACTTTATAAATTTATGGAATAAACTATAAACGGTTTGTTTCTCACAAGTCTATAGAAACAAAGGCATATATTTACCTTTAAATTTCTTATTTAGATGCTACATTCTGCATCAAGCTCAGTTAAGACTTAAATACATTAACTAATATATTAATTGAACTTAATCAAACCGAATATAGTATAGTTTGTTTGTTTTTTGTTTTATTTATATGATCTTTCGGGAACGCATAAACAGACTGAATATTAATATTGCGTTCATTCTTTTCATCCTTAGTATATAACATAATATGTATATATTAAAACAATAGTTGTTTATCTGTTTAAATCAAATAATTTAACACAATGTAGACTAAATTAACATTTTTAAATTTCTCTTATTTGTCTAGCTTAGTCTTTAGTATCTGTAGACACATAGTTTTAGGGTTTGAAACTATTCAAACATGTTATTTTAACGTGCACTTCTTAACTTCAAATCTTTCAGGAAGTTATTTATGGTAATACGTGTCGATAGAAGGAATATAAACTATAATTTTTTTCCCATCAGTATATTACCTGACAAAAATATCCTATCTTGTTTCCTCTTGTTGCATAAAAAGGAAGTGACAGGATTTAAGATTCGTGAGCTTCATTTCCATCCAAGCGTTGAAGTCTTAGAGAAAATATTATTACATCTTTGCATAACATTGTCTCGATGCGCGTCTGAATGGTGACTGCCTAGGTTGTTGACATTACAATAATTGAAATATTAGAGAATACCTGAGCAACATACGGCCCGCGGGCCAACCATGGCCCACCAAGGGATATCCTGCGACCCCCTGAGTAACCTTCGTAAAAATATTACCGTATTTGGTTGCACTATGGTGTAGGCTATAAGCTTTTTTACATTGTGTAATAATTTCAGGCAATAAATTTAAGGATAAATTACCTGTACCTTCCTTGTCCTCGTAAATTGCTGTCTTGTTTTGAGCGTTAAAAACGCTATCTTAGAATTTAACCTGAATACTTTAACATTAATGGCAGTTTGTACTGATGAGATTTCAAATATATTTGGGAGATATCCAGGAGTGTTTTGCCTCTTTGAAAAATATTAAAGTAAACGAATAAGTTAAAACAGTATCTCTTAAGTATCGACAACTAGTGAACCTTTTGAAAACATTTTGAAGGCATTTGCTACAAATATAATTACAGATTATGAAAAACTTACTACAGCATTTTTAAATGTATACATTTTATTATTTTCCTTATTTTATGAAGAATATAGCAGCGTTTTTAAGGTTAATGCAGATAATTTTTTTCACTACTCCAACATGCTTATGTACCTAATACAAGAAAGCAAAACAGTAACTAAACAGTTATAAAAAACACAAGGTAGTGACGAAAAATGTAATGATGTCCAAAATAGGAACACAATTTATTTATGGCCCTTGCTTGTTTCCAAGCTGTACAGCCCTGCGTTAAATACTAAAAGTAAGATGCATCAATTAATTTCAATACAAATCATTTATGTTAGTGAATATAAACTATGACAAAGTTTAAAATAAATGGTTGGTAATATAATATTATTTGAAAAACGACTAATCCCCGTGAATTAGCTACTAACTAGTCCTATGTATTTCTGTTTTTACGAATACTAGAAGATATAGAAATTAGAATTCACACATTTTATAAAATGTTTTAGGTTACTCATTAAGTATGTTTAATTGTTTGACTCGTTTATGCACTAGATAAATTTAAGTTTTAAGAAAAAGTAATATTAGGGAAAATTCAGGATCCAAAATCACTTAATGGTAGATACAATATAATAAGTATTGCTATAGTTTTAAGTATGATTTATCATTTGATTCAATTGATGACTTTTCCCATCCTATTCCTAACTTTTTTTCAAACAGTAAATATTTTTAATTTATGTTATGGATAAATATCCGGGTATTCTTTACCGAAAATATTTTTTCAACAAAAACTTTTTTTTTGTGAAATTAAATCAAAATCAATAAATCATTGTAATTAAAAATAAAATGTGGTTTTGGTTCCTTTAAATTTAAAATTCCTCGAATTTTATGTAGTTACGTTTACTCATTTTCAGATAAACTGTATTATTATTCATGCATTTTTAAATAACAGTCCTGTAGAAAATTATTACTATATTTCAAATACTAGAAAAGTGAGAGCTAAAAGCATATGATATAGGATCGTTGAACAATTTATTTTTACATTACTATCTTTTATAGCCGTTTTCATTACGGCCTACATTTTGTGTTTGTTACAGGCTTTCTTTAAAAGCTCTTCGTTAACACGGCGCTTTTCAATTAGAGCTTGCCTTGATCTTAAGGGTTTATTGGTGGTTTTAAGCTTAGCAATACATTTGTGGATTATTATTTAATTTATAAGTTCTACTTTTGCATATCTTTTTAGGTCCAGCACTATTACGTGCTCAATAAATGAAAGACTAAATATGATTTTAGGCTTATGTATACACTGGCATGTGAACATAAAGGCTGTGGTTCACTTCACTGGAACTTTAGACCACCCTATTACCGAGGTGTATCTGTATATACCAATGAGTTTAATCATAAAACAGAAATACAACAATTTTGTCCGAAAAAATACTAAGAATCGAGTATTTGAATAAATCTTCTTTTAATCTTATTCGTTTTAAAATGTTAAATATCCTTTAATAAATAATATTATTTTAAATTCCCGTGTATAATATTTTTTTTTTTTTTAATTTTCATCAGATTTAATTTGATAAATAAATCTCACTTCCTGAAACATTATTGAAGGTAATATTAAATATTTTTTGTTGGCGAACCCCAGATAGTATTTCCCTTCAACTTTGTATTCCCAAAGTTATTGGCGCATGATGCAACTTATACATACTATATAATCTGCATATAAAATGAATTAGATACAAAATAATGATAAATATATGTTGCATCTTACGTACACCTTAAGAAGTTTTCGTGTACACCTGGGGCAACACGCACCCCAAGTTGTCTATCACGACTATAGCACCTCCTGTTTCCCTCCATACAAGTTTCTTTTTCACATCCACGTACACCTTAAGAAGTATTTGTGCACCTCCAGGTTACACGTACCCCAAATTGAATACCACGAGACTAGTATACTCTATTTCCTTCAATACAAGTTTTTTTTTCTCATCCACACTTCTTGGATATACGAGTGAGGTGATTGGTCCACGCCTTGTGATTGATCTTCGTGATCCAATGTCAATACAGGTATGTTGGTTGGGTGAAAGGGAGGGAATCGAACACTAGACCTCATTGAACGTGACCTGCCTGTCATGCTAGAATGTCTATTGTCTCACTATGTTAAAACTGACGAACCGTTACAAATACTCACGACTAAGGAGGGACATCTATATGAGTATAGAGTCGCGTTGGAGACGTCCAAAAATGTTACGTTATCCAAGAGGTGGTTTGATATTTAAAAAAATAGGATTTGCGTAAAAATGGATATGTATGGCGTAAGCATGTCTCAATAAGATTAAAAATTGACATTTTGAATTTATAATAATTTCAAAAAAAAAGGGAATAGGTGAGATTTGGTCATTTTATATGACGTTCCAAGTAAAATGTCACAGTTATGAGATTAAAGTATAAACTTAGAGCCATACACTAGTGTGCGAATTAATATGAACATAAGTGAAAATTTTCTAATACTTCTCTACTGCCCATAAAGTTTAAAATTAATTATTAATATGAGCATTATTAATAGTTATATTCACATGCCTCGGCAGCCGAGGAGGCAAACGCGCCATTCTCGTGTTGGACTAGACTGGAGAAGACAGGGAAATTGGGGTTCAATCCCAGTCGAGTGCACTGAGGTTAGTTTTCCTAAATGATTTTTCACTCTCCATCCACGCAAATTGAGTGCACCTCCTCACATTTAACCTTCCTAATCCCTAACCCATTAGTGTAATTAGTGCACAGGCGTGTAGCATGAACACGGCACTAAAAAAATTATTTTAATATTTAATATATACCCCTTGGCTTGAATAACTTGTTGAAGTCATTTCGACATGAAATCTTTGAGATTTTTTGCAGATTCCCAAAATTTGGTCAATGCGACTCTACAAGTGAACTACTGCTTCTATCATCTTTGTTTTGGTTGTGCAGTCCACCCTATGGAGTCTTAACTAACAAATGACCCACAAATTTACATTCAGATTTAAGTTTGGTTAATTCCTTGGCCAATTAAAAGACGTAATCTTTTTATCTTTAAAATATGTTCTCAGAACCCTTAATTTACAACATGGACTATTGCGGAGATGTTTATTTAATGTTGGGATCAACTTAATCATGTTGTGTGGGCAATTTTTCTTCCATTAACTTTTAGTGCTTTTGACTATTAATTATTTCTTCAATTGGGACAAAATATTTGGTGCCAAAATATGAGAAACATCCCCAGAGCATTTTTTAGTTAGGATGTTTGAATGTTTGATCAATACTTGTTGCTCTAAGTTTTTCGTCGGGGAAATGGCCAAGTAGTAGGGTTTTTTTAAACCGCCTTCTTGATATAAAATTGTTGAAGTAAATTTTAACTAGACTATATTTTAACCGGACGTTCGAGTTATGTCCATGCGAAATTTTAGAATAATCTCTTGTAGTGGGTTTTGCATTAAAACGTAACAGATGGGGAAAAGGTCAAATAATAGTTTTTTTTATAGTAGTCATCTTGAAACAAAATGGTCGAAGTAAAGTTACTAACTGGATGTTCATGGTGTGAACCCACTAGCGAGATATTCCGACCAGCTGGGTTTGAATCTACGAACATCGAGTCCTGAGGGAAGCACTTTAACCCAAGAACAACGATGTAGATGAATGGGGTTCACATCTCGGTCGAATGTGCTCCAGATTTATTTTTCTTATCAGTCGTTTTACATCCTCTTTACTAAAGGGTTGCTCCACCATTAACTTGATGTTTAATCTCCCTATTCTGTGTCCCCATATTAGTTAATGTAAGTTGTTAATAGCCCGAACGGGTAGTAAGACGCACTCCATGAAATTAAAAAAAGTTTCTTTATAAATTTTATTTGTGCATTCGTTCAGTACATCCGGTATATTTACACCAATAAGATAGGGTTGAGAAAGTGAGCGTCTACAAAAATGTACCCATATTTGCATGAATTTAAAGTGCAAAATCATTTAGATAAAACTACTTTCAGTACACCCTGTCAGGATTCAAGTCCAGACCTTCCAGTCATCAACAAACATGATCATAAGAGGTTAATATTTTTATCTCACGTACCCACCGATGCGTGCTAAACCTTAGCCCAGCCAAGATCCAGTCAATAAGACGACCATATTCTAGGCTCAGAACCCTGTGGTTTCCTACAGACTAAAGGAAAATGGGTGTGTGATTTAACGGGTATTAAAAAAAAAACCACATCAAAATGTTACAACGCCCTCCCACGTTTCAGATTTCATAAGTTCACGATGCACTGGTAAAAGAACGGTGTTGTGGCATATTGCATTGTGTCACGATAATGGGTCTATTGTGTGTGACATGAGGTGTTGTGCAATAGAAGCGTCCATCGATTTTTATTTTTTAATCGCAATCGATACTTGAATGAAACTGAAGGAGCCTCGTCATAAAACGTGTGTAAGGGATCTATAAATGGTTTCAATGAGTTGGCGATTTTTTATATTTTTGATATCCCGTTGTTTTTTTTCTTAAGCAACGCGTTTTACTACCCACTCGGACTATACGCTTATGTACTAATTATGCTAATGGGTTAGGGTTAAAGAGGGTTGAATTGAGATAAAGTGCATCCACACTTGTGGGTAAAGCTAGAATGGGACACCATTTAAGAAAAAAACTCTCTCAGTAAAGGAAATATCATCACACTTCTGTATTTCTTAGAGAAATGGCATTTCTGAGGCTTCATAACCAATCAAACAATCCTTAATTTCATTCTAATGTTTTGTTGTGTCACTATTAAAATATGACTACAATTGAGGAAGGTTAGTTAAATATATGCTTCAAACCATTTGATTTAATCTCAGAACAGCAACATTTCCACTTGATTATTTTCTAAGTGTTGAACTTAAAATTAAAGATATTTAATTCTTTAGAGACTTGTTGAAAGCTTTAACCTCCATTCATAAATCATATTTTAAAAGGAGAAATCCTTTCTTAAATAATCCGAGATGTCTGCAAAGCGTCTCAGCGTTTCAGTAGGCAGCCATTTTCAACAATATGATAAAGAAGTCCATAATTATGGGGCAGTAAAGATGCACCTGTTAGAGCCTCGGTACGATGACTCAAATATATCGTTTCAATTCCCATGTCCAAGTGTTATTATTCAACGCAATTAAAAATATAATTTGTACATGTATTAAAATAAACCAAGTTGAGAAACCTGTATACAAACACTATTTAAATATAATAGGCCTTATGAATATTTCTATAGTAAAATGGTTTTATTGAGGATATAAACATAAACAGTGGGGAACCTATAGTCTTATTACACCGAGACCACGCACGTCTACACACTGCTCTTGCACTGAACGTGACCAAAGTTTCTTGCTGACTGTGACTTCATTAGTGAACCAACGTGGGGCTATCACCACAAATCATGCGTAGTCACTTTTCCTACATAGGACATGCTGAGCATTTCACTGTAGTTGAGATGTCTCTGCTTAGAATTATTACTACATAATTAATTAATTATTATTTCATATTTTTACATAATATATTTTATTTTATATTAGTATATTATGTTATTATTTCTATCACAATATTATATGAGTGGTCAATAGGTCTTCATCGGATTCAAAAGACATATTCTGCAGTGACGTCATTTGAGGTATATTATGCTATAACTTTGTAATGCATATACTGTCAGTGAGATAAAACACGACACTTTAAAGGTTGGCCATGATGAAACATCATGCGCAGACATTTCGAATGTGAATAACAGTTGACCATTATATTATTTGGGAGCCGTTACTATTGTCCGTTCAAAAAACATTTCCTTGCAGTTTAGCTTGTTCTGATCTTGATAGCATGGAAGAGGTGTAGGGTTGGAAATAAATATGTTTTTTCCTATGGCATGTTTCATGCCTGAGAGTAAGAAATATACTACAATATTATTAACCATAAGATTTGTCATCCCTAAGAAGTAGATTTCATGTCCAACCTCACCAGCAACATTACTTGTTGGCAGTAGGGTTAACGCCTAGTCTAGTAGTAACAAGTCTATTGATAAGCTTTTCACAATGAACGTCTCTTTTTTTTTAAGTTTAACTACCGACATAACCTGATATACTAATAACCCTTCTGTTGATTCATCCTTAAACCACAATAATAATATAAAATGAATATTTTATGATACCCGAAACACTTTTTATCTCTTAAGTTCCGTAAACATTTAACTCTGTAGACACTTGAAACCAACTGTTTAAGTTAAAATTCAAACATTATGAGATTTTTTTTTTTTTAAGTTTTCAACTCAAAGTTTTTTATATTTATGAACAAATTATTATCTACAGAGATGAAACATAAATGAATGAAAGTAGGATTCCCGTGCAAGTTTGTTTCACACTCGTGAACATTTGTTGTGAAGTGTATGTGATGACTACATCGTTCACGAATACATTTACATAACACGTCTTGGTGACCCCTCCAAGTAGTCACATGACCACAGTCATTTGAACCTCAACTTTAGGGTGACGTAATGCATACACGGGATATTATTGGATCTTTTATGTTGATATCATCGGCAAAACTGTGGCACGAAAGAAGATCAATATTTAGCACAACTAACTAACCAACTAATACAGTGTTTTTTTTTTTGTTAGCTGTAAAAGTTACTTAAACAATTTTCATAACATTCATACGTCGAGTTATGGTGAGATCTGAAACAGTCACTTTTGATATATGATATCAATACCTAATAAAATATTAACAATGATGATCTCAAAAAAGTTAATATTTTCTAGATGTTCCCTCCTACCAGAATCTTACTACACAAATTATACCAAAATATTTAAACGCAAACCTGAGCCAGAAAACATGCGGCTATAGTCGTCAGTATCGTCTAGTCTGGTTTGCTGGTGACTACGAGGAGGTTGGGGTTCAAATACCTACTGGGTGTAGACCATAAAGGTTAAACGAAATTGTTCAGCATTCTTCCTTTTCTTGAATGATGGTAAATTTACAATAAGCTCTCCCTTCCTCATCTATTCGGGATTGATGTTAATATACACAAGGCCGTAGTTGGGGGGGATTGGAAGTTCAAATCCCCCCGAAATTTTATGAAAAATTTATGAATATTTATGGTTCAAACAATATGAAAATTAAGGTACAAGTACAAATTAGGGGGCTGTGTTACTATAAAAAGTACCTCAGAGAGCGTCTAGAACTATTTATCATTTTGATTTTTTTCTGGAAATTGGAGTAAGTGACCACCAACCGCCCCCCTGAATTTAATGGCTGCCTATGGCCTTGTATATACATATTGCACTGAAGGGTAGTCAGACGTAAAGCACCGGAGCAGAGAGGGGATTTCATAGCAAATATTTGGCCATATTAGTTACCAATATTTACTTAGTAAAAAATAAAAGAAGCATGGCGTCAGCCCACGAACGATCTATACTGACGAGGAGCCATCGTATGTTGGCGAAGGTGGTGCCAACATTTGCGCATATAGGATGTCATGTACGAACTCTTCGGGAATTAATCTCAGTTTTCTAGACTGGAGTCACTAATTATTTATTCAAATCACTTATAAAATAGTTATGAAAATTATTTAATTTTATTGTATTCAAGAAATTACTTTTACGTTATTTATCTTCAAGGAAAAGTTAATAAATTTGTTTGGGTAAATAGTTTTATTTGTGAAGAAGGTACAAGTTTGTACGATAGTAGCAATGGCAATAGTTTTATTCTATTATTTTTTTTAAATAGCCTTTTATTAATTTGTCATAGTACAGTTGTACTTTAACATGCAACTAAAACGTTTAGTAAATAGCTCAAATACGTTGTTTGGAAAATTCTGAAATGTAGGTAAAAAATTTCCAAGAGTGTCTTTGGGGGAAACCGAGTTTTGACAATTATTATTCAAGGTTCCAGAATGGATAGATAAATATAGTTTAACGTAGAGGGGCCACGTACTTTACGCTGTAATATTTCATTGAGAACTCTCTGGGAATATTTTGACACACTAGCGACACTGCTCTGATTTATTTCCCTGGGTTTCCTGTGGTCTTTGACAAACTTGTGGCTGTTTAAAAATCATTACCACCGTCCGTTCACTATGAAAATGTTATTGTGACAGTTAAGTTCGTAAGCACTTAGTGATAAGTATTGCTCTGTATGTATGTGTGTGTGTGTGTGTGTGTGTGAGAGAGAGAGAGAGATAATGAGAGATAAAGATGTCCAGGTGAGTCATTATTCAGGAAGGGTGACTCAGAGTTTGAATGTCTGATCAATAACAAAGTGTGTGTTTCTGAAGCAGGTGTCATATTAATAATAAAAAAAACTGCTACAGTTGGAAATTGTAACATTATAAGTTGACCTGGCTGTCTAGGGGTAAGGTGTCGGACTTCTATGCTTCTATGATTACCAAACCCTTCCTTCCCCTCAGACAAGACATCTTGTGAATGTGAGGAATGCCAGGGCTCCACCGTGGTTCGGATTCCACGTTAAATTGTAGGTCCTCCATTTCATCTCATAATCACCCTACCATTACACATTAGCGTAAGTGCGTATAACCCAAACGGGTAGTAAGACGCGTTGCTAATAATAATAATAATGTAACAATACGGTTTTTTAAAGTGTTATATTTTATTTCATCAATTTTCCCAATCTATTGCAATCTAAATCTATCAGGAAGACACTCTCTTAGGTCCATTTTGTGCGTGCATGCGTGTGTATGTGACCCTCGTTTTACTATCCACCCAGAATACATGCACATTTATAATGTATAAAAGAATGTCAAAAGTTCTACGTCTCAACATTTATATTAGATTCTTAAGCGACTTAAGTCTAATAATCTAAGAAAACTAAAACAATATCAATTTAAAAATAAATATACAAACTTTATTATCTTTCAGACTCGACTTAGATAAATTCTCATCGTAAGGAATGTTTTTATCATCTGAGCGCACATTACGTGATAAGACTATCAACAAAATGTTTTGTTTGAAACATATTTAAAACCTTATTTGTTAAATGTGCTGGAAAATAAGAAGCTGCTTTAACCTTTAAGTTTTGAATATAATAAAACTGTGCTATGTCTAGCATTTAATTCGTGATTCTAAAATATTATTATTATTATTATTATTAGCACCGCGTCTTACTACCCATTCGGGTTATACGCACTTACGTTAATGTGTAATGGTAGGGTGATTGTGAGATGAAATGAAGGACCTACAGTTTAACGTGGAATCCTAACCACGGTGGAGGCCTGGCATATTCTAAAATAAACTATTTTAAGAATCGCCAATGTAAAAACAATTAAATTGTATTGTATGAACATTAACAAGGTCATTTAAATTAAAATTAACATTAACAAGGTTATTTAAGTCTGACATTTTTTTTTACAAACCAACATATTGTATCGTCTAAGGAAGGCGGTTGGAAAATGGATTCTATCAAAATTTCTAATTCTGTGGTGCATCATAGAAAATGGCATACAATCATAACTTTTTTAAATATAGGTCTACCTTTTACTCTAATACTACACATTCTTAGCTACTGCCCCTGCACTGGATGCGATCAAATTTTCTATGGGGTCGTTTAAACCCCTGCATATGTACAGACTTATTAATACTAGATAGCGCATTCAAAACGACTACCCCTTCACCCCATGCAACAAAAATTTCATTGAGCCTATGACGTAACTAGAGGTTGCAATACTTATTCGTCCTATTGGCTCTAAGTCTGATGTGCTTTATACTCTTAGTACGTTTACTTTATTTGAATATATTATTTTTTTCTAAATTACAATAACTTTGACACAAAACAAACAAAGTGGGTTTCAGAACAAGTGTCTTTATTGAAGACATATAAATATAAGCTAAATTACCATAAAAATAACTTTCTAGAGCTTTACCTCCTCTAGTAAAAATTAATATATTGCAGGATAATTAAAAAAATATAAACCTTGTAAGTGCAAGCAATGACTATTACAATCCAATTTTCATGGAAAGGGCCTAAAATTACAGCTAAAAGATTAACTAGATCTTCTTTCCCTTATTCATACGTCAAGTCATGTGCTATATAGCTGTCACCTTTTATGATTTATTATCAACACCTATAAAATAATACCAATATTTTTATGGTAGGATGTTATCAATTTTGGCAGAAAAAGAGTTTGTATTTTATTTAGGTTCTGCTTGTGAAAATTGGCATGATGACAAAGGCATCATGCTCGTCTTGTTTGATTTACCCATAGTGGGGAGATCAGAATTCGAATCCAGGCTAGGTTTAACGAAATGGTTTCCATTCTCCCTCCACGCTAATGTGAAAACACTTTCTTTGAATTCTACCTGACCTAATACTTATTAAACAACCCGAAAGGTTAGTAAGATGCAAGGTGGGAAATTACTAATATAATAAATTAGCCTATATATCTAACCTTATTACTTAACAGTTTTGAACATTTTGATCATTTTGTCCATTCTTCGTTATTAATTCTTTTTCCTGTTTGAATAGTTAGATATATGATAAACAATCATCAATTAAAAAAACTCTGCCCCGTAGTGTAGTGATTAGTGCACCTGGTTACGAGCCTAAGGGTCCTAGGTTCGATTTCAAAGTGGTACCTAGGGTATTTTTTCTGAAAGGGGAATTACTCCTCCGGTAATCAGGGTCTGGTTAGTTAGGCTTAAAGTTAGGTTAAGATCTTCATCAATCCCTCAGCCTCATATTCACACTCACCATCACCTTATCTCATCAGTACATGGAAAGCGCCTTCACGGAAAGGATGTACGATTAGTACATTCGGGCGTCCCCTGGGCAACGTTTCATTAGTAGCAGCTAATATTTCCACTACTGGACTAAAAATGATGTAGCTCAGACGCACAATATTATTATTATCATTATCATTATCATTAAAAAAAATATAAGTGGTTACACTGTACCCTTGTAGCCTCCACCCCACCTTCAGTTTCTGAGTCACTCAAAGGTATTATTTCCATCAATTTAACTAATCCAGCTACATAACCACAACAACAAGAATCGAAGACGCGGCAGAGTAATTCTTGAATCATACATGCTCTTTAACTTATAGAACTATGTTTTAGATAGTGGCTACAATTTTATCCCAAAATTCCCGGGAACGTGCCCCCCCCC
>CABFVZ010000116.1:682692-705127 GCA_902151445.1 Timema monikensis
CCCCCCCCTACCAACCAAGTCAGGTGATTGACCTTTAAACCTTTTCTCTCCGGAATGACTTGTATTAAGAAACACGTGTTATGTGTGTGTGTATTTTTTTTGTGAATAGCCAGCTAGTGTTCTTTCGTTGAAAATCTTCCTAAACCTTGCCCCTGGTTGTAAGATTCTTGCATCATTGAATGACCTTGAACTCTAATCATATGTCTTCTTTCTTAAGTTCTTTTTCTCTTGTTTTCCAAATAATATAAGCTTGTTTTTTTTTTCTTATTCATGAGCTAGCAGCTGCAATAAAAATGGTCATAAAACGTAACTTACGACTTAAAATAATTGCAATGAAGTTGGCCGACAGTCAAGTTTATGTTTTGGTCAATTAAAGTGTTTTTGTTTTACCTGATCGGTGTGGTTCAAAATTATTAAATTGACTTTTATAAAATGTACAACAATATTTCACATGTTTAAAAATATATTTTGATACATGTCTTTAAATAGTAAAGAAGTGATAGTCATACAACGTAATTTTGTTTCCTTCCATACATTAAAACAGTTATTGAAATATGTTTGCTGTGAGTGAAGTGAGTGAAGTGAGTGGTTTAAAGCAAGCACTGTGAAGTATTTTCCATCTTTTTTAGATAGCCTGAATAACTTAAAAAAATCTCACTTAAAGATGCTTAGTTTGAAAAAGATAGTCTTGTTGCCTCTGACTCTACAGACCCGAGTTTATTACCGACTAGTTGTAATAAATGTTTGTCTGCATAGTTTGGGGCTTTTTCAACATCCCTTCCAGTGGCGGCTCGTGTATAGGCACTGTGGAACTGCAGCACCCCCTATTTACACTTGATATTATCGATATCATTTAATATAATGAGTCCTTTTTTCTTTAATTCTTTCTTTATTTTAGTAGTACAATATATATTCCCTAAGATTAATGTCAGTACTTCAGTAGCCATCCCCCTGTTTATGAAAAATATACATTTTTTTTGTATGTAACTGTGCGCTTCACAGTACCAGCGACGTGATGTTTGACTGTTGTGCGCATGCGCACATAATAGAGGGGTGGGGAGGAAGGCGGGACTGCCAGGTAGAGAGAGCACTGTTGCTCTCGCAGTGCCGGCTCTAGCGTGATGGTGGAAGGAAGTTTTATTTTTAATCAGCGTGTGTTGTGCTTAAAAACCATGTACCCGTGTACCATATTCTGGAATGTGATAAAGTGTAGACTAGTGTAGAATTAGATTATTATTCTGCTTCCAGCTATTCTATTTGATTCATTTTTTTTCGGTTCTTTTATTTAACAGAAAGACTAAATGCGCTTGCAGTACTTTCACTGGAGAAAAATTTCCTCAATTGTCATCCAGACATCAAGGAGACAATTATTGAACTTTTTGCGCAAATTAAAACAAAAGAATGGATTTCATTTTTAAATGAATATATCAAGCTTGAACTGTAACAATTTAAGTTAAAGTAAGTAAAAAATGTTGTTTTTGTTAAGATTTTATCAAGTTCCTGAATAAATTTTCTTTTTATACAGGATTTTTTCCTTCTACACAATTTTAAAACAAAGACTAAAAATTTTCTGGAGCAACACTCTCACTAATTTTAGCTACGAGCCGCCACTGATCCCTTCAGAAAAATATGGATTTACGAGTAGGATCTATAACCTTCTCCTATATTGCTACACAGCGAAATATGCTATGATCAAAGAAAGATCTTGACTTATGGAATAAACAAAAATGTTGTCGAACAATTGAATTAATTAGTTTGTGGTTTATTTATATATATATTACTATAAGTTTCAACCCCAAGGATATTAAAGGGTTAACATAAGGGGTATCTTTAAGGAAGATTGTCTTGAAAAAAGTGCAATCATATTAGCAGGAGAGAGGATGTAGTATAGATCACCTGTGAAAAACTAATCCCAGTAAATCCAGCTACGATTTGAACCCCAACCTTCCCATCAGTGGCAATACAGTAGCCTATAGGCCTATTTGGGGCGTACTTTCCTTATATGGTTCGTATCTTTTTTTTCACACCATCTTACTATTTATCTGGATAATAGTATATAATTATACTAGATAGCTGTTGCCCGCGGCTTTGCTCGCGTGGAAGTTGATTATATACAAATACGAAAATATACATATGTATTTACAGATTAATTTAAAATATTACGTTACGTTGATGACCATAACTTGACCTCAGATCAAAAATAATGCAAGTCCGATACAAACTTTCACCCCCTTTTTCATCCCTTATTAAATAAAATTTCCAAAATTCCTGAAACACGTATTTATTTGTTTTACGTCAATAACCGAAATACAAAATTTTGTTTATGTAACTTTCAAAATGACGGACTTTCATACATATTATCATACATATTATCATCCCCTATTTTGACCCCTTTGGGGTGGAATTTTCTAAAATCCTTTCTTAGTGGGTGCCTACATAACAAAATGAATATACAGTCCGAATTTCATACTTGTAGCCTTGATAGTTTGCGCTCGGCGATGATGAATCAGTCAGTCAGTCAGGACATGTTATTTTATAAGTATAGATTATTGGGGGAGGGATGAAGATGGTAGAATTTAAAGTGCATGTTCCCAAATTGGCATGGATATAAGGGGAAGAAGAAACCATCAAGGAAATACCACCCTTTGTACACCCGGTCAGGAAAACAAGCCTATTACCTACCGTCATCGGTAAACCATAATACACTAGCTTAATGTTTTAGTCTTTGTGTCCCCCGATACAACTTATTCTATATCCCACCCCCCGTTTTTTCGCAGGCAAAAATATTTAGGGATGGTTCTGTTTGCACTTAGAATTGTAATATAAATATTGATACATTTATTAATTTTTGTTTTACTTTGAGTCTTTTATGTGAAATATTTTTAATTGTATTAAAAAAAAAAGTAATCACACGCATATTCTGAATATTCTACCTTTGATATAACTAGTACTACTTTGATTTTGTCGTTCATATTTTACGATATAAAACTTTTACAAAATGGTCTGGGGTATTCTCCGGACTTGTTCTCTCGATGATTGAGGTTCATCAAGCTCTAGGACTACTTATTACATTTATACTCCCACATCATTTAGGTGCAGTAAATATAACACTTAAAAGCTTTTAAATCTATCATGTATTACGTACATGCTTAATCACGTCGTTTCCTTACGGGGTAGGCAAGAAACTGTGTATATATCTTAAAAACAACTCCGCACCTAATCCATCCTCACTAACTTTCTCCACACGTCCTTATCTTTGTATACTCCCTTCGATTCAACATCATCCATACATCGAGTCATACATGCTCTTTTATTCTTAAAATTCTCAATGTTTCGCTTTTACACATTCATTTACAACATTTAGCCATTTACATGGCCTACCCCTTTCTTTTATTCCATACGCTCTACCTTCATATATTTTGTTTAGTCGCTCGATCCATACTTATCTTAAAAACACGCCTAAACCAAACTAAGGGGTTTCTTTCACATTGGTCTACTGTATTTCCTTTTAAACTACACTCCTTCAGCACCAATTAATTACTGACTCTGTCCATACGAGCTCAAATCTATCATAGGTACCAATACATTTTTCATCACAGCGCCTTACTACCCGTTCGGGTTATACTTTGATGTACTAAGTATGTTAATGGTTTTAGAAATTAGGATGGTTATATTAAAGAAAGTATACCCATATTTGCGTGGATGGAGGGTTTAAAACTATTTTGGAAAAACCACCCTAAGTATACACCTGATCAAGATTCGAACCTAGATCTACCCGTCATCGACAATCTAGTCTAATGTGAGGGTAGCGCGTTAGACCACACGGTCACTGAAGCGGGTAGGTACTAATACTGTAAAAATAATTTATTAAATGACTGTGTGTTTTTATTTCACTTTAAACATTTGAATTAAACGACTAATCTTAATCAAATTTGTAGCATAGGCGCGAGACAGAAAAAAAATCCTTATTAATATTTTAGTAAAAAGTAATTGCATTCAATTATTTCAAAATAGCAATTCTTATGTTAGAAAGAACTTAAGTAGGTCACGAGTGAATGTCCTATTAACATGACATGCAATAAGGAGATAGTAGACAATGTTTCAGACAAAAAAAAAAGCAATCACTAAACCTCATAATATGTTACTCAAACAATGGTATGTTGTAATCTACACTTGTCTTTTACATATTCACTATCAACGTCGTGAAATATATAGGCCACGGTGTTGTTGACTCCAAAATAATTTTGTATACTATTAACAAATATTGTTTAAAATCCACTCGTTCTGCCAAGTATAAACATATTCATTTATTCACCATTTTAATAATTTTTATTTCTGATATTTATAAAGCCTAATTTAAAAGCACTTGGAATTATCGACACGTTAGCTTTGTCAGTATGATTAATGACTTAAGGGGGCTTAGGTCAAATCCTGCCAATTTTTGTCATCGATTCTAACAATCCATCTAGCATTTTAATAGCTCTATTTAAGTAGAGGTGAGAAATATATAATTCAGAGGAAATGTTTCTGCATTTGTGTGGAAGGGAAGAGGGAAGTAATTTAGGTAAAAAGCACCTTTAGTTCACCCAGTTGAATTTCTATTCCCGACCTTTCAATCAATAGCTAAATCAGATTAATCGAGTCTGACTTTTAGTCCACGTGCCCACCAATGTGGTCCCACAATCCTAGCAAATGTATCACTTCAATTTTATAGTGTTCCCTTTCATTAAGGAACTTTGTATTAGACGAGGCAACATAACAACCCACATTAGACTAATTTACCTAAAAGTTCAATCTTACGAAGCTTTTATCTCAACTATGATGAATGATAGAAAACTATTTCTTATATCAAATTGAAGGTAACATTATTCTGAAGGTCTTGGTATCATGAGAATTTAACTAAAGCTCATAGTAATTTAATAAACAAATACATATAAAATTAATATAGGCCTATATGTTTGAGCTTTAAGTGGTGAATTTAGAAGGATAATTAAATGTTTACTGACTAGATGTTCAGCACAAATAGCTTAAGAGAAATAGCTAAGCTGTGATAATTTGTAGGTGTGACATAAGCACAACCTTTTGTTTCATTTAAACTACGGTGTTTAGTAATTAATGAAAAGTTAATGAGGCACACAGAGTTAATAACTTAGGCGCGCCCATATGTGTTGGTTGATCGGGCATGTGAAATACTACTGCGTGCCGGATATAGTTAAAATGGGTGGTTCCACTCTGTTAACTTCAGTCAAGTGAAGTAGTTAGAGGCAGCGCATTTGGGACCGAATATTAAACTCGTTCATCAAGTTTCATTCTTCGAGCTACCAGGAACCTTTTTTCCCCCTACCACCCCAGTGCAAATAAAGTTGTAGACACTCTAATCATGACCAGTTAAGAATTTCATGACATCCATTTGTAATAATTAGCCACTTTCGAGCAATCTTACAGTCTGATTAACACTAAGAAAATGCTTACTTTTGAAAGAAGCTGTTATAAAATTATCTGATACTTTCAGGTTTATTTAAGTCTTGAAATCTAATAAGTAGGTAATCATTAAAGTGACCACTTCGGTCAGCGAGAAAGTATAAATTGCTGTCAGGCCACCATGGCTTGCAATACAATGGTTTGTGTCGTTTTCCGGAACTACTTCTCTAATCCTTCTAAGATATACTCTTTTTCACCTTTAACCTACAACTACCCTTTTTTATATCAATAAGAAAGAGATGAAATTTAACTACTCTAAACATATTATCTCAAGGTAAAGAGGTAAGATCACTGCTAGTTCATAAATATCTTAAACTTTTCTGTGGTAAGTAAGCCTCTTAAAAATTACTCTCTTTTTTTAGAGGAGGGCTAATTCTAGAGTCCTTTTTCATCAGGCCTGGTCTCAAAGTTTCACAAATATGTTTAAATATTCGTTTATAATGAGCTAACATTTTCACACATTTCTTTCTATTAATAAAACTCAAAGTATAGGGTTAATAGGAAAAAAAAAAAGCCCTGTTAGAATCTTTCAACCTTATTTTGGCATGATACATATTTTAAAATAACGCACCGTAGAATTAAAATATTGCGTTAGAGCTAACGTCTGCGTGGCAATTTCTTGTTTACCACGTAAACCACATTCAACGCATTTTTAAAAAATATTTGTGTTTCAAATATTACTTTATTGCCATTAAAATCTCATTAAAATTATTATAATTATAATTATTGTTACTATTACTATTATTATTCTAGACCATTATGAACTCAAAATTATATTCTCACGCAGAATTTATTGTGGCACTCTTTTTGTTTTTAATATGTTCAATAAAAGAATTTATTGTGTAACATGAACAGGTAGTAAGACGTGGTGCTAAAAAATGTGAATAAAACAAAAGAATTCATTGTAAACTTGCCCTTGAACATATAGACATTCATATCCTTCGAACCTCTTGAAATACAAAATTTTTCTCTCTCATTAACTTTTACAAGCTCTTGGGCGTTGTTGTATCCATAAATCAAACTTTGTATTCACCGAATTTTATTTTGGTCGCAGTAGAAAAGACAAACTATTAAAAATATACTTATTCAACATGAATGCGTTAAAATGATTCAAAAATGTTAAATATTTCTAAAAAGGCCTCTAAAAGGGCGCAAACCAAGAAAATATGACATAAAATTCCAAAATTAAAAAAAAACTGCCTTTAAATATAAATTTCTACAAATAGGGCTTCTTGGACAGAGTTTATAGACTTATAAGCATTGTATTTGATGAGCCAATATGTATGCGTTTAAACCGAAACTGTTGTGAGACGCGATGTAAAAAAGAGTAGGTCTCTTAGCAATGCATCTTACTAACTGGTCGGGTTATAAGCCTATGCACTGATTAATAGTAATAATAATATTTAGCACCGCGTCTTACTACCCGTTCGGGTTATACGCTTTAAGTACTAATTACACTAATGTGTTAGGAATGAGGAAAGTTGAACTTAGATGAAATGCACCCGCATCTGAATGGAAAAATTTGAGGAAAACCAATCTCAGTGCATCCGACCAGAATATAACTCTGATCTCGTCAACTTTAGCAGTTTTGTTTATTGCGAAAGTAGTGCCTTAAACTTTGTGGCTACCAAAGTGGGTGAAAAATAATTTAATACTAACAAAAGAGGAGCCCTTGAAGTGTGGACAGCCAAGTCTAAGTAGTTTTCATATAAATTTACCCAATGTTTTGCATAATGTAACAAAATATAACTACTTGTGCGATCCTACCATACCTTTGATTATTTTACGATCTTTATATTGAAACAAACAAACAAGATATCAACAACAATTATTTCAAATCGAATCCAAATTTTTGGCTATGATCCCGAATACTGTATATTTAAATATAATTCTTTGGAAAATTTTCAAATTGAATTATAACCGAAGCTTCTAAAATGAAAAGATTTCATATCGAATCGAATATTAGACTAAATAATATTTATATATATATTTTGAATTGAAGACAGTAAAAATATCACTCATAAAAATTGTATCCATAAATAATGAAAATGTAATTAATATCCCACAATTCACAAGTATCCATGACCAAACTATTAATAATGTGAGCTAATAAATTCAAATTGAAAGTAACCGTAAATAACCACATGACTTATCTGAAATGTTATAGTGAAATTTTTAGTCAACTTATATTTTTATAATGAATGGGCTATAAATACTATATGAAGTTAAAATATTGTAAAGGTTTGACTTATTGATTTGAATTTCGAATTACATTTAATTGAATCCTAATATGGAATCTATTTGAATTTGAAATTTCGAACCTTTTAAAATAATATTTGATATTATAAGGTATGCATCATTCGTTATGTGTGCTGTACTCATGGAGATAGAAAACGGTCTAATAATCAGAAGAATTTATTGATTATTTTGGTTCAAAAGAGAAAAGTAGGTATTTAAAGTAGACTGACATTTTTAGTACCTAAACCACCAAAAATAAATAGGGGCGTCGATAAATTTTACAACATAGCTAATCATGAATATTTGTTGTGAATTATTGATTAATTATTTTATTAGTATGTTGGCAGCAATGTATATAGAACAGTTAGAGGAAGCGCGCTTTTATTTTTGCTACGCCTGGTGACTTTGGCGCTCGATTCAAGGCCAATACATCACGTTCCTTGTTCCGGTTCGTTGCGGGTCTAAAATAACAGACACAATTTATTTAGCGTTTTTTTTTTATTTAACCAATCTCTATCCCCAAAATTGCTAGTACTTTAACCCACATATTATCTTCCTAGTTACTACCCTATTAATATATTCAAATACGGTAGCGTTGTGAACAAATTTGGGTCGTTTGTAATCCTTGGAAGAAAAATCACCCAGGTGCATTTGGTCGTGTTCGACCCCAGTCCTTCTTATTCGGTATTAAGGCGTGCCAACCACCCGTCTAGCCCCCTTCTGTCTGGATATGATTAATTTTCTTCTGCTGGGATAATCCGCTGTTTCTAGTTTAGTAAAGTAGGTCTTGTTCAGTGATCCGTCCTTATCTTTCACTCTCTTCTTGTGTCTACAACGCACAGCACTGGGCCGAAATCGGTTAACGACGGCAAATTGTAAGTTCCCTGTTACATCATGTAAAGTAGAGCATAGCCATTATTAATATCTGACACCAAATTACAGTGAGTGATCGCACCGAGTAGTACCGATAATAACATGGTCCAAATTTTTTGAGTTCTATTTTTTTCAGATTGATCTTTTATTTTTATTTCACTTGTACTAGATTAATTTCCCACATATCGATATCTCAAAGAATTAGACATTACATTCGGGGTTGACACTTGAGAGTAGTGGAAAAAAGAGCACCTGAACGTGGCCTATGAATATATAATGGCTTTGTTCGTTGGGGGCTCCGCCCCCAAACCCCTAGTGGGTTTTCTTTGCAAGTGAATGTAAACTAATGTTTTTCCAGATAGGTCTTACCGTTTAATCACAAGAGACCTCCAAAGAAAGGTCCGCACTGACTTTAAAGTTGCTCCGCCATTTTGAATTTTTTTGGAGGGTTAAACATTATTTTTTTAAAGTTTTTTTGGAATTTTCCCGCTGGTTACAGGCTAGACGCTATAAGTTTGCCAAATTTCAAGTTTCTAGCTTATCTGGAAGTGGGTGAACATTAATGTCAGTGACTGAGTCAGCCATGTGGCTTAATATATATATAAACACCACCGCATTCCGCGTCTTAATACCCGTCTGGAATATACTCATTTTAATTACGATAGCAAGGTAGGGGTGAGTAAGATATACTTGAAAGAAAACTAATTGGTGTTTACATGCAGGTAGAAGGAGGAATCATCCACGAAAACCCCCTCTCAGTAAACCCGACCGAAATTCGTACCCCGACTAGATTAGTTTGACATTTAGTCCAAGCACACACTAGTGGTGAGGGTGACCTCGATAAGTTCTGAGAGTTATCCCAGAAATGTGGTAAGATTAATTTCACAACTAATTGAAAAGACATTTAAGATTTGTATTCACATGGCAGAAGTTTTTTTTTAAATCTGATGAAGTAGCCTATACGCTCTAACCGCAAAGCACAATATAATTGTGAAATATTAGTATAATCTTCACCAAAACATAAATTCATTTAAATGGTTTATGTGCCATATATAAGATATAAATGAGTTAATAATAAGTGAACCAAGTTGTGTATAGGCTGATTTTAGTAGGAAGAACAGTATTTGATAGTTACTTAAGTTACAAAATCAATTTTAATATATTTATCCATCAAGTAATGCTATCTGCAGCTGTAAAATTTAATATATATTATCAATACCTATAAAATAGCCCTAATAATTTAGTAAAATTTTATCGATGTTGGGAGCAAATAAATATATTTGAGTTTACTAAACTTTTCTTCCACCCAAAATAGGCTATAGTAAGGTCCATCGTTAGGGTGCTTAATTTTTTTGAGACATAGTGCTGCTGAGATATTTTTAAGTAAAATTTTTATACAAAATTAACTAGAGTACCCCATTAAGTAAGATGCAGTGATTATATATATATATATATATATAATATATTAATATGAATGTGGGGAATGCCATACCTCCACCGTAGTTCGGATTCCACGTTAAGCTGTAGGTCCTCCATTTCATCTCACAATCACCCTACCATTACAAATTAGCGTAAGTGTGTACAACCCGAACGGGTAGTAAGACGCGGTGCTAATAATAATATATATATATATATATATATAATCACCACGTCTTACTTAATGGGGTAGGGATGAGGAAGGAAGAAATTTAGAGATAATCTACATGAATTTGCGTGGATAGAGAGTGGAAACCATTTAAGAAAAACCGCCATCAGTAAACCCGACCGGGATTCTAACCCCAATCTCCCCGCAATCAGCAGGCAAGCCTAGCATGAGAGTGACGCCTTAAACCATTCAGCTACTGAAGTGGGTGATATATTATAAACTTTAAAGATTTTAAAAAATTAAGAATGCGTTATTAGCATTATTTTATAAATTATAACCAAATTAACGTTTTACAGAGTGTGATTGGCATAAACTATATTGACAATTTCTCAATTTATCACTCATTCATCAATTTTAGTACTACACTACCATCTCATATCCGACTAGCCGGGTTTGTAGATGCAGAAAACTTATTGAAGAAAGATTTTCAGCGTTATTTATTTTACAACAGCGACATTGGATCCAGATTGAGAGTCGTTTTCATTTCAAAATAACTATTTTAAATGTTGTTATTTTTAACAATATATTATTGGTTTAATTGGTCTTAATTCCACTGTTTGGAAAAAAAAAAAAGAATAATACAGTAAACCGCATCATAATGTGAGCCTGGTTTGAGTTGTATTACCTACCCAAACTAGGTGCTACCCATTGGGTAAGAAGGGTCCATCTCATCTATTGGATATCGCGTAACATACGTAGGCAATACAACTCGAGCCAGATGTCACATGGTAGTAGTTTTTTGTATTATACTATGGTAGACAATGGCATTGAGAAGAGTGAAAATCTTTTACCAAATATTAAAAAAAAAAAAATTGAAGTATAGATATTACATAATAAATTATTATTATTATTATTATTATTAGCACCGCGTCTAACTACCCATTTGGGTTATACACACTTACGCTAATGTGTAATGGTAGGGTGATTGTGAGATGAAATGAAGGACCTTCAGTTTAACGTGGAATCCGAACCACGGTGGAGGTCTGGCATTCCCCATATTCACAAGTTGTGATTAATACACGTCTTGTCAGAGGTGAAGGAAGGGTTTGGCAATCAGATAAATCTGTGCCGGGACCAAGAATTGAACCCCCTGACCCTCAGCACCAACACCTTGCCTCTAGACCACCAGGACTCCGATTAAATAATAATAATACATAGCTTAAATGATTCTGATTTAATTTTTTATCAAACTGAAGAATTCAGAAATACTTTTTAAATGAAGAGAAAATGTTGTTCCAGGACACACTCGACAGATTTTCGTGGACTATTGTTCTCATTATATAAAGATAATTAAACTCTATGTTTTTACTAGAGAATTATTTAATATTTTTTGAAAAAAAAGAAGAAAATGACATACAAACTGTAAAAATATTGCCCTTAACTGGCGTTACCTACACTCTCACCTTAATTCTGATTTGTAAAATCTAACTAATAAGAGGGAGAGAAAAAGTTTGAAGTTTCGATTTCATCTAAGAAAACTAGGAACATTAGGAGGTGTTTACTTCGTATTGCTCAAAGTCCTTTGAAAGGGATGATGGTGATAGAATCAGGGATGGAAGGAAATTAGGGGTGGTTTTCCACATGTAATTACCACTTTAATTTTCCCCTCCTCGTTCCACGTCAATACGGGTGCACTTCCTCTAAAGTTACTTTTCACCTCTCTTGACCTGAGATGAAGTTGTTAATAACCATGGCATCTTACGTTCTACTACTATTACTTCTTACGACTAATAATGATAATCATCATCATCATCATCTCGTTTGAAGAGCTCTTAATGTATGAATGATACCCCGCATGATATTAAAATTCAAGAACATTGAAAGCGACCTGGTTTTTTGTTGCTAGACTCCATTAAAAATGTATTTACCATTTTTCTAAAGACTTGCACACCCTACGAAACACATATTTAGTCACTTAAGTCACCGTGCGTGCAACTTCAACCAATAATTGAATAAATACTCCTATTATACACCTATACACACTCTTCGTATAGTTAATGTGGTAACATTCCTTATATAGTAGGACCGTCGTAGGAATAGTTTTTAAACACATTTAATAAATAAAGATGAGTGACCATATCTTTAAAAGTATACACAACATTTCAAATTGCAAATAACAACCCAACACATGGATTGGCGTATTAATGCACGGAGGTCACTTTTTCAATATTTATTTAAAACTGTTATGTAATGTAATGTTAATGGCGATTCGACTATTTTATGACTTAACTTGTGAGGAAACCCGTTTCGGAGGCCGCATGGTCTAGCACGTTATTCTCGTGTAAGATTAGACTGCCGATGATGGGGAGGGCGAGGTTTGAATCTCGGTCGTGTGTACTGAGGGTTTTTCCAAAATTTTTATTCACTCCCCCTTCACACAAATGCGGGTATATTTCCTCTAAATATATCCTTCCTAATTACTAAAACCCTTAGCATAATTAGCACATAAGCGTATAGGTTGAACTGGTAGTAAGACATGGTGCTAAAAAAAAAAACTTGTGAGGATGTAAACAATCTATTTCAAAAGACAGAAGTAAATTTTTTAGCTCCATGTCAAAAATATTTGTTAGATTAACAAGATTTTTTAAAAAATTATTTCACAAGTTTCAAATCAATAATATTTATAAGTGATTTAACTATTTACAAATTGTGTTGTAAGTTTAGCAGCAAGGTTATATAAATACTTAATCTAAGTTGATTAAGAGGTTGTTTTAAAATAAATACATTCGCTTTAACGTGGAAACAAGATGAAAAACCACAATGATAAATCCTTTGCAGAAAATCTCTTCTAGTCCATTAAACCGGAATTAAAACCCTTACCCTCCAATATTTTTGTTGTGGTTGTGCAGTAGATCCTAATACTGATCCTGGCTATCTGATTAGTAGGGTAAAAAGAAGGAAGGCATAATTGTGAGAAAATATAACCTTATTTGTGTGGAAAGATCTTTTAAGAAAAAATACTACAGTTCACCAGATCGGATTCAGACCCCAATCTCCCCATCATTGGCAAACCAAAACATACAAGACTGACGACTTAGTTCGCGTGCCCATCGATGCTAATGACTTTTCATTTTAATCAATGGAAACTAAGAGTTAAATCTAGACTAAGGGCCAGTTTCATAATCAGATTGAGTACGCCTCAAGTGCGGTATTACACTAAATACAACTCGAATGGAGTGGGCCGGTCTCGCATAGGAAACCGGCCCATTCCATTCTGGTCTAGATAGGTGTCATCATGTATTTAGTGTAGCGCCAAACTTGAGGCGTACTCAATTTGACTGTGAAACTGGTCCTTAAGGCCAGTTTCATTGACATCCTGAGGACGTCAAGTGTGGTGCTCTACTAAATACAGGCCATCTACCTTAACTGACCCATTTAATTCTGGTGTGATCTTGAATTTAGTATAATGGTGCACTTGAGGGGTGTTAAGTCTGACAAGAACTTGGCCACCTGTACGATTAACTATACAGGATTATTAAAAACTCTTTGTACAAATTTTAATGAAATACAGGGAACACTAAATCAAACCTTTTTATTTAATGAATGTATTCTGCAGACGTCACACTTTGATGCTAGAGGGTGCTGAAGGGCGGTGCATCAAACGGCTATTTTACGCCGTTGTCATTCGTAACGAGGACTTCGAACGTGTATAATGAAGCATTTCACGGATTCTGAGATGGCTGACATGCATCTAGCATATCGATCTGGGTAATCTTTGTAAATATACTACAGTCAATCCGTCGACGATGTCATGCATGCAATACTGTTGGCGGTTGCTCCTTTGAGCAACTGCTTTAAGACTGCTGTAAATAAAAATATTGGTCACACTTTCTGCCATTTATTTATGTACCAACAGCACCATCCAGCACCTAAGTGACGTCTGCAGACATGCAGTCACTAACGAAAAATGTTTGTTTTAGGGTTCCCTATCTCCCATTGAAGTTTGTACAAGACATTTTTAATCATCCCGTGTACTGTAATATGCGCATCGGTAGTTGCATGGTCGATCGTTTAAGACTGAACTACTAATGACTGAGAGATCAGTGTCCTAATCCAATTTGGGTGTATTGAGGTTGGTTTTTCCTAAATGATTTCTTACTCAAATGTGGGTACACTTCATCTAAAACTATAAATTAACTAGATAGCTGTTGCCCGCGACTTTGCTCGCGTGGAAGTTGATTATATACAAATACAAAAATATACATATGTATTTACAGATTAATTAAAAATATTACGTTACGTTGATGACCATAACTTGACCTCAGATCAAAAATAATGCAAGTCCGAAACAAACTTTCACCCCCTTTTTCATCCCTTATTAAATAAAATTTCCAAAATTCCTGAAACACGTATTTATTTGTTTTACGTCAATAACCGAAATACAAAATTTTGTTTATGTAACTTTCAAAATGACGGACTTTCATACATATTATCATACATATTATCATCCCCTATTTTGACCCCTTTGGGGTGGAATTTTCTAAAATCCTTTCTTAGTGGGTGCCTACATAACAAAATGAATATACAGTCCGAATTTCATGCTTGTAGCCTTGATAGTTTGCGCTTGGCGATGATGAATCAGTCAGCCAGTCAGTCAGTCAGGACATGTTATTTTATAAGTATAGATCATCCCTATTCCATTAAGGTGGTAGTTAATATATGTGTATTGCCCGAACGGGTAATAAGACGTGGAAAAAAAACCACTATTTATTCAAATCGAGAGCTAAAAGGGCGATTTTCAAGAAATACAATCCAAAAATGGATTGGAACGAGTGTAGAAAAACTCACCACTCAAAATAGTTTCACCCACTTCAGTGGCCTCTTGAACTATTGGACTAACGCGCTACTTTCATGTTAGAATACTACTCTGCCGAAGACGGGAAGATCGGGTTCAGATCCCTGTCGAGTGCACTGAGGTTTTTTAATAAATGATTTTCAACTCTCCTTCCACGCAAGTGCGGGTGCACTCTCTGTCAATTAAACCTTCTTAATCTCTAAAACATTAGTATAATTAGTACATAGGCGTAAACCCGAATGGTTTGTAAGATTCAGTGCTAAAAAAACTCGTTTTCCTGGCGCCACCGTTCTATATTGAACATCTGAACAGCTGCCTTTCCGAATCAGACGCGCCAATCTCTTGCCTAACTCTCACAAAAACATAATTTCCCCCACAACATTCATAATCTCGTTAGCGAAACATATTTTGTAAAAGGTCGCGAGTCTCAAATGGCACATTGACGTCATGTTACTTCGCGTTAAGAAAACTAACGAGACATTTATTGGTTTCCCACCTCTGTAACGGCCAAGTATTCACCTCGCCTGGGTGTTGTTGTCGGTGCCAAGATTAAGGTAGGCCTACGCCTTGAATGCATAACCTTTTGTCACAACATTGTTAAAATTTACGACACACCATGGTTAATACAATCTTGCCATACTTGGGAAATGTTATGAAAATCGTTAATTTATCTAGATGTGATTTGTGGGAGGAGAAAAACTACAGTAGCCCCATGGCTTCTTTGGTGCTGACTGACAGCTTTGAAAAGCTACCAGACCAAATTATATATCCCTACGCCGAACCATATGATCTGCAAAAATATGTGTTTAGCAGCTGTCACTTCTGATGGTCAAAACTTAGGTATATACCTAAATGTTGACTGTCAGAAGTCAGATGTAAGCTGTCAGTCAGCACCAAAGAAGCCATGGGGTCACTGTATTTTTATGAAAGTACATATTACTCTTATGGGACAATTATTTAATTATAACGCATTGTAAATTCTTAGCGGGGTAAAACGTGCTCTATATGTTACCCGCCCATGTCATCCACATTTTCAGATTAATGGTTAAGGGATGAGAACGTCAGATGTTTAGAGTAAGTGTATTCACATTTGTGGGGTGGTAGAATAGGAAACCACCACCATATTTCTGCTCGGGATTTGAACTTTGAGCCCTACGTCACAGGCAAAACATACAGAATGAGACTATTGCCTTTTCCAACGTGTCCACTGGCGTATATAATACGTTAATAGCTCTTGTGTTAAACATACAAATGAAATATTTAAAAAAATCTTCAATGAAAAACTCTATGGTTAACACCAATAAAAACTACACTATGAGAAGGGTTGCTTAGAAAAAATAAACGTATTTGCTAACTGGAAAAATTGAGAACATTTTACTATGTTTTAAGTGCTATTTTATAGGTATTTAAAATATTACCTATTAAAAGTGACAGCTGCAGATCGCAAAGTCTGGCGTATGAATACGTAAAAGTAGATCTTGTAACTGTTGTCGCTCTCATGTGAAAATTGAACTCAACAGGTTCAAAGTACACTATATTTTTCTAATTAAGGTTTATAGGTTCCTAAGCAGATAGCATCTGAGACTTCAAGAACCATAGACTATTAGAGAGAGAAAAAAAAATCTCTTTATAGTATTATTTCCGTGTTAGTCCAGGCATGCTTTCTTAAACCTTTCAAGGCCTAAAAAGACTTGTTCAAATCTGGACATACAATAGGTTAAATTATTCGATAATTTAAAGTTAAAATAAAGATGGAGGGATTATTAAACCTTAAAATACACTCCAATGTTGTTATAATAAAATAAAATTTTGATTTTGTTTTTCATAAGAAAAAAAAAATTGACATCTCTTTCCTGATAAAAATCTGATTCATGTTTGGAACAAAATTCATGGCGGAACTCATTTTTAAGATCAAAAGATTAATAGTAACCTGTCAGCTTGTATCACTTTGAGGTTTTGACTATATTCTCACAAAAGAGAGAGAGAGAGAAAAAAAAACTTCTTACAAGAATAAATATTACTAAACATAAAAAGTCTACAAGAGGTGAGCATATGCAAACTAACAATTTTTTTTGTACTACTGTATTTCAGTAAAGATTAAGTCAAGTTGTTTGAAATGACCTATGGTTGGCAACAAAAAAATAAACTAACTCACACAACACAAAACGGACATGAGTTGGTGTACACGAATTTTTATTATTATTACTAATACTATAGCTACTATAGTTAACAAAAACACTATAAGAATTGATAATAGCTTCAGTGGTCAAACGGCTTAATGCGTCACCCTCACAATAGACCTGACTACCGATGACGGGGAGATTGAGACTTGAATCTTGGTTGGGTATACTGCGGGTAATTATTTTCTAAATAGCTCTCTCTCTCTCTCTCTCTCTAGCGCGTTAGCCAACTACGCTACCGAGGCGGGTAAATGCGAGTACACTTCGTAATTATTTCAAATGAGTGTAACCTAAACGTGTTTGTTCTTGTACTCTCGTGTACTATTTTTTAAAACTGTATAATGATTTTGATGGGAATTCCACTCTGAAATATATTTCTCCTTACAAAATGTTTGATATACATTAAGATCTACATATTTACACTAATAAGATAGGAATAATTTAAGAGAAGTGTAGCGGCAATCACCTGAAAGGAGGATACCATCTCAGTCCACCCAGCTGAGATTCAAATACCAAATTTCTCGTCACTGGTAAACCTGACAAGACGAGATTAGCACCTTTTACACCCGCAAATTCTTGCAAGTGATTGATATTAATAAGTGAATATATAATAATACTAGCAAAGAAATTAAGGCATACTTTCTTAACCCGAAGTCACCTATATCATACACGACTTACACACTAGCTTAGGGACTCGATACTGTCTAAATACCGTTAAAACGTTCTTCAGACAAATGTAAACGACATAGTTTTTAATATTTATATTTTTACTGTTTATCACCGCGTCTTATTACCTTTCAAGGCTATACGCAATTGTACTAACTATGCTAATGAGTTGAGGATTAGAAAGGTTGAATACAAGGGAGGTGTATCCGAATTTGCGTGAAGTGAGATTGGAAAACAATTTTAAAAAAATCCTCCCTCGGTACAACTGACCAGGATTCAAACCCTGACCTCCCTGCCATCAGCAGTCTAGTCTATTACGACAGTGTTACTTTAGACCACGCGACCACAGAAGCAGGTTGTTTTAATCTTGGTTGAATCAAATGTAAAGTCATCATTTGGAACGACAGCATAACGAAAGTAGAAATACAAATGATTCTGAGTTCACTAAAAAGGCGGTGTCAGGTTCACATGACCTAAATACCAATATCACCACAAAAAAAAAACACAGCCCTAAGTTCCCAAACCAAAAATCATAACTATGTAAAAAGGAGAGAAAAAATTTCTAATGACACACTTTTGGTTCGTGTTTATAATCGAACCCCTGTCTCCTAGCTCAGTTGGAAGACGAGTCACCGACTGAGTTAAAATATCGGACTAGCTTTTTCTTAGTCGACATGACTTATTTTAATATTTCAATCAACACTAATACCTATAATTTTATCATCGAGGTAATAGAACTAGTTCATTCATCAGTATTAAAATTATTTAGACACTTCACGGGGTCGAACCAAAGTCTTCATATCTGGCAACCATGAGGATGATCCACTTGGGTGAATAAAAAAGCATCGCGTGGGTGGGAGTTTTTCGCGGTGACGCGTTGAGAGCTCCGGAAGCGACGTCAGAAAAAAGCTGGAGTATGTCATGTCTATAAAAGTAGAACCAGAGCACAGCTTCTCTTGGAGGATCACAAAGCAAGAGGCCGGATCCCGGAACTGGTGCTCTACCAGGAGTGACCTTGACACCACCACCACCACCACCACCAGGCGTACAACCGGGTTGACTGGGACGATCATGAGGAAGGAGGGGACCCTCACGCACACACCGACAGCCTCACACCAATGGAAGTTTTTAATTACACTCACGACATACAACCTACTTTTTTATTTTATTAAAAAAAATCATAAGTATCCTCTTTAGTTTTTTCTTTCAACTGAGGACTTGAACCAACAAAGGTTCAATTCCCTACTGTATGTACTCATAATTAGGGTAATCAACAATACTCTTCTAAGAGTATAGGTACTCTTTTTGAGGTGGTAAAACAGCGTACTCCTACTTTTCAACCATAAAAACCAAATACACTCGTTTTGAAAAAAATTAGTTGGTTGAGGTCTGGAACAAGTCAAAATATTATTTTGATTGACTTGTTCTATCTATATTACTTAAACTATTATCTATTTTTATTTAGTGAATATTTTAGTCAATTTAGGTTACCAATATACAAAATTTTATATGAAAATAATATGATTTTATATGATGATTGATGACAGTGTATAACCTGAACAGGTAATAAAACGTGGTGCTAGAAAAAATATATATATACATAGTGTTTCAGGAAGAATAGTAAATATTTTGGGAGGTTGTAGTATTGATTATTATGCGTAATAAAGTTCATATAAACAAGTGTAAAATTATCCTCAATGAAACTGTATGCGAGAAAAGTCATTATGAGAGGTTATTAAACGAACGATCTGTTGATCTGTTGTTTGTGTTTATAAAATGTTTGAATGTTACAAAACACGAATAATTGACTAATTGTTCTAATGCCAACCTCAATGCACCTTGCAACTCTTATTGTGATAGTAGTGGTTGTTCTTTTAATGTTCTTTTGAAGTTCTTTCGATTTTCATCCATACCAACAAACCATAAATATTGTAAAATATTCCGAAATAAACCAAATAGATAGATTTATTTTCGAAATATTTCATTTAGAAAAAATTAACAACTATAAACTTTTATACATTTTTAGAAATGGAATAGAAATTATGATTTGGCCTTGAGGTATGATCATATAGAATTAATATAGATGTTGAAAAAAACATCAGACCGTTTAGGATATAGTTCCATGTTCAGAAAAGTATACATGGGTACATACAGAATTGTTAAACCCACTTTTTACTTTCTCTAGATACCTCTTAGAGGAAAGTTTAGTAATGTGATCGTAAATATATATAACACATAATTCTAGCGTTTGATTACTGTCAACGTTTCTTGAGCCTCTAAATTTGAAAAAGTAGTTCTCGCGTTGTCGTCCGTCTTATTGTTTGTCTGTGTGTCTCTATCTTGACCTAGAGACGAAACCATTTTCCCAACTGGGCTAAGACCTTCTTTTAAAGGTTTTAGTAAGATTCCCTCAAGGAATATTTGGAATTAGATATGTAACCCTAAAATTAAGGGCAGTTAACTGAAGCTCAAAAACAGAAAAACATTATTTTCTCGAAATCCGCTTTCACGAATAATATTCTATCCATACATTGTTTAAGATTACAATTATATGAAGTATATTTTTTATAAAACAAATAGTTTCTGATTTATAACCACACATATAATTTTTTTGTGGGGTCTTTTGAAAATTGAAATTAATTGTTATGCTATTTGGTGGACAGAGATGATTACTTCTCATTCGGGCTGGCCTTATATTTATATCAATGTTGTAAAGATGAGGAAGGTATAATTCGGAGGAAACTTGTTTCAGCATTAAGTGTGGAAATAATAAAGTAGAATCACTTGAGTATAAAAACTGGTTTTCAAACCCCAACCTTCCCATCACTTGGAAACCAGACAAGATAAGACTGATGCTCTTTGTTCGTGTGTCCACCGGTCCTATGCATATGGAGTTAGTCAACTTATAAGACATTAAAATGTCGATAGTATTATATCACAGCTATTACCCGATAAATTTACTCAACACCTTTTTGAAGATTTATAGTGGAAAGTTCTCAGATAAGCGCAAAGCGAAACTGAAACTTAACAAGGATTTAAAAATAATTATCTACTTAAGGTTACAACCTGATTTGAATTTTATCATTATATAAGAAAATACCGTTCCATCTGCACCTAAATGCGTCACATTACATGTGTTTCAACAAAATAATTACAAGGAGTGTGAAACCCGTAAGCCTTGAAATTCCAGTTGTCAAAGAGGGAAGAGACTCTTTTGTTTTATTACCTTATTTTTGTACCGTCTTAGAGAAAAGGTCTTATGTATTTGGTCATGTTATGTGTATATAATATGTTGACACCCGCCTTGGTGGCGTAGTTGGCTAACGCGCTTGTTGTGTTGAAGTTAGACTGCTGAGGACGGGGAGATCGAGGTTCGAATCTCGGTCGGGTGAACTGGGGGGTTCCTAAATGGTTTTCCACTCTCCCGCCACGCTAATGCGGTTTCACTTCCTCTAATTTACCCTCTCCAATTCCTAATCCATTAGCGTAATTAGTACTTAAAGCATATAACCCGAAAGGGTAGTAAGACGCGGTGCTAAATATTATTATAATATGTTTACTTTGTTTAGGGACACAATTTTTGAAAGAAATTATTTTTTCCCACAGGTTATAGGTTATCGTTCAAATAATATCCATTATAAGCTATAACACAAAAATGAAATTGGCCTTTTTATGAATTGGGCAAATTTCTGCCCATTCCCTGAACTGGAATCTTTGCTTGTCCATCTAACAGATTAGAGGAAAATCTTGACTGTTTCATGAATTGGGTAGTACTTGTGCTTTCTAGTTTGTCGAATGGCTAATTCATGAACTAGAAGGTTTTTTCCCTAAGTCTGTGAAATGAATAAGTGAAGAACAATTTTGGTCTAAACCTTTAATAGTTTCAGAATGAAAGGTTAGACTTAGGTAAGTAGGGTAGGTTTATGATTCCTAAGATATATTTGAAAACTAATTTAATTTCATAGAACTGGACAATAGAATAAGGCAGTTCAAGGAATGATCAGAAATATATCTAATAATTCATGAAATGGGTAGTTTTATTGATAGGCTATAACATATACTTTAATTGTACTAGTGAGATAGTAATGTGTAATAAACTTTTCTAGAGGAATGTACCCGAATGTGCGTGTGTTAAAACGAGATACACCCCTTGGAAAAAATCTCAGGACACTAAACCGGGACTAGAATATAGATTTCCACATCCTCGGTAATTCAGTCTAACACTAGAGGAACACGTTAAACCATGAGACCATCGGTGTGGGCTGTCTATAGTTAAAAAAATATATTGGAGCTATACACGCTTCAGTGGTCACATGGTCTAACGCGCTACTCTAGCAGTAGACTAAACTGCATATGACGGTGAGATCGAGGTTCGAATCACGGTCAAATATACTGAGGGGGATTTCTCTAAAATAATTTTTCATTCTCCTTCCATGAAAATGCGGGTACACCTCTTCTAAATGTAACCTTCCTTATCCCTAAAACCATTAGTGTAATTAGACCATAAGCGTATAGCCCAAACTGCTAGTAAGACTCGGTACTTAAAAAAAAAAAAAT
>CABFVZ010000116.1:711366-721380 GCA_902151445.1 Timema monikensis
ATTTATCTGATTACCAAACCCTTCCTTCACCTCTGACAAGACATCTTGTGAATGTGGGGAATGCCAGGCCTCCACCGTGGTTCGGATTCCACGTTAAACTGTAGGTCCTTCATTTCATCTCACAATCACCCTACCATTACACATTAGCGTAAGTGCGTATAACCCGAATGGGTAGTAAGACGCGGTGCTAATAATAATATTAATGTATTTGTTACCAATTTTATATTTTAGAGGTGCTTTTAAGGCCATCCATTACTTGAAAGGGACTAGACTCAAGTTGTGGTATTTTTTACGCGAAGGTCAATTCTGAAGATTATAAGCCACTAAAACAGTCTTCAAATCTAATGTAAAACGTCGTTTAAAATTATATAAATTCATCTTTTAATGATTTTCTTTGATTGTAAAAATGTTATATTAAAAAATACAGCTTATTGCTCCATTAGAAGCATAGTTTAATTTTCTATACATGGTGATATCAATAGTAATTGTTGAATATATGTCAAAGATGTCCTGAAATTTGATAACCTTTTCACTTCAATTAAAAAGTTTTCCATCAAATGCCGCTATGCTAACGACAGATATTCATTAAACTTACTATTTATACTGAAGAAATATTTTATTTCTTTTGGGTGAAAAAAGTTTAATATAAAAACTGAAAAAAAAAACACTTACCTTAATTCGTATTTCCTACCATCCCACCTTTATGTTTATGTAGGTGTATATTTTTTATTATATAGTCATAAATCTTATATTAAAATGTTACCTATGCATTTAAAGAATGTGTGGCGCTTCATACTAGGGTTCTGTTTAATATATTTTAGAACTAATATTTTGTACAATATTTAAATATCTAATCAATTTGGTACCTGCGTCTGTAGTCACATGATCTAACATGTCTCGTACTAGACTGGATTGCTGATGATGGGAAGATCGGGGTTCGAATTCTGGTTGGGTATACTAAGAGTGGTATCTCACTTCCCCCCCTACGCAAATGTGAGTACGATTCTTCTAAAATTCTATCTTCTTCACACTTATTCCACTATCGTATAGAATGTATGCATGTAACATGAACGTGTACAAACACAGTGGGGAAAATAATAATAGTTTGGCCCATTTCAGAACTGAGCCAAGTTTCTTAAAACCATATTCAACCTTCCTAGCTTCTTAAACTTCCCCAAAAAGTAATGCGTAGCTACTATTTCACGATATAAATAAACAACAAAAGAAAAGTAAATACTGGTCAGTGGTCACTTAATATTTAAAATTAAATGTTTAGTATTTATAATATTTAGCACCGCGTCTTACTACCCGTTCGGGTTATACGCTTTAAGTACTAATTACGTTAATGGATTTAGGAATTGGGAAGGTTGAATTAGAGGAAGTGAACCCGCATTTGCGTGGAGGGAGAGTGGAAAACCATTTAGGAAAAACCACCCCCAGTTCACCCGACTGAGATTCGAACCTCGATCTCCCCGTCCTCAGCAGTCGAGCTCAACACGACAAGCGCGTTAGCCAACTACGCCACCGAGGCGGGTTTTAGTATATAAATCAGATTTAAGTTTATAGAATGTACATAATTATTCACTATTAATTTTTTAATTAGGGTTTTTGATGTTTAAACGGATTCAAGTGATATATTACATAAATTTATAATCTGTTAGAACCAAGTGAAGAAAGAAATAAAGATTATTATAATTGTTTAATAAATTGCTCTCTAAGCCATTTCAATGTTAGAGAAAAAAGTGTTCTTTCTCTTAAAACACATACATTATGAAGTAGTATGCATTGCTATTACTATAAAAATAGGCTAATAGTTATTATTATTACGACTACTACCCGATTATGTGGTCATAATTATTATGATTTGAGGCAGGGGTCGGTAACCTTTTCGAACCCCGATCGACTTATCAAAGGTCCCCGCGATCACTCATCGTTTCTTCACTATTCTTTTTTTCTTTCGCCTATACATCTGATATATATTCTTTGGATTCAAACTGTTCTTAAATACTTAATTAAGTCTCTACCTTTCTATATTTTTAAAAATAAATACAATTTATTTAAACACTACCGATTATGACCAAGCAAGGTGATTTTGGCCACGCTAAAATATTATTTTTAATTACTTGATAAGTTTTTAAGTTTATAAGACACAATACATATCGACCTTAAATGGCGATGTAGTTTTTTTTGAACGAGCGACTGAAAATTGCAGTGAGATTGACCGGTAGATCGCGGTAAACCCGCTTTCAGACACCTGCGTCACTTTCGCAATACTCTGGATCGTCGGTGACGGACGGGCTGGAGCTCGAATTCCAGCCGGATGAAGTGAGAATGTGTTTTTTAACTTAATTATTTCAAATTCTGTCTCCACGCATATGCGGGTAGTCTTTATTCTCCCCACTCCATTAATCTAAATATGCTGACACCCCAAACGGGAAATAAGATAGGGTGTACAATTTATTGTAGCTATTATTTTATTATTCTTCTTCTTATTATTATTATTATTATTATTATTATTATTATTATAACTATTATTACTACAAGATATATAGTAAAATAATAAATAGAGATGAGTTGAATTCCAAATTTTTGAGTACGAATCTAATGTTCTTTCTAATCTTGAATCCCGAATCCAAATTCGAATCCTTGTATCTTTAAAAACGTACAATTTTAGCTAAAGTGAAAATATTTAAAATTAAATTCAAAAATAAGTTTCTTAAGTTCTTGATACCACTGGCCAATGCATATTTTGTTTGTCATATATATTACGTCATAAATATAAAAGACAAGACTTTTTATATAGATTAGTAGACCCCTATTATTAATGAATACAATTTTTTCCTAATTTCTTTTGTGATTTTGTTATTTACCCAACTACATAAGTCTATATGATTCCTTTGGCCAATTGGTTAAAATTGTTATCTGATGTTAAGGTTTTAATCAATTGTACTATATACATTTTTTTAGTTGATAACGAATCTAGAAGCTCTCGAATACTATAGGATTTGAAGAATTCGAGGAATCAAGGATTCGAGCGTTCAATATCTAAATTTTATAAAGCTTTTGTTCCCTAACTAAAACTAAACTATAGTATATACATTCTTTTTCCTTATTGATTTGTGCCACACAGTCCAACGAAAATATATCCAAAAGCTAGAAAATAAATGGTGCATTCTTCAAATAAAATCCTGTTTTCGTAGAACGTGTTTTCAGGTCAAAAAATAAACACAATTCAAGGGTAGATCCTGAACGACGGACGTGACCTAGTTTAGAGCTTATTTTTTTGTAAGAAAACACAAGGGGAAAAGGAAATGGGATAACCTAGAGAATCCATTAAAATAAATCAAAATTAAAGGTTAGTAGTTCGTCGTTAGATGTTTGCGACCATCAAGTTGTGAGGTCAGACCTTATTTTTCTCGTCCGGTCAGAACTGATTAATAGTTAATTACTATGTCGTCATAAGCGCCATTCTTGAAAGTGATGACATTGACCAGCGAAAACTTTATATGACGTCAAAGCGACATGTCGTGGAATTTTTAGTTTGTAAATACGGTAGATTGATTGAGTGAAATGTTGAAAATGAAACAGCCGCTTTATTTAGGGTTATAGAACGATGATATGTGTTCCATGGTCGCTGTAACTGATGCTGTGTCGAGTCATGTTATATGTGGACCATAGTTCTCTCTTCACTTGACTTGTTTTGACAGAAACACATAGTTGATATCTACGTATATCAAATCCATCATGCGGTGTATGACTGTCCTTTCAGAGCTATTAACNACCCCCCCGCGGGGTATGACTGTCCTTTCAGGGCCATTAACCCCCCCCCCCCCCGCCCCCTCCCCTCCGACACCTTTAGGTGGTTTAAACTGGGTATGGACGCTATTGAAAAAAAAGAAGACAAAACTTGATAAATTCAAGATAGCAGCTTACAAAATGGTGGATACAACTTACAAATTAAGTTATAGAGAGAGACCCGCTCGGGTAAACGCGTGGACTACCGCGCTACTCTCGCGGTAGACTAGATTGCCGGTCGGGTGTATTGAGTTTTTTTTTCCCATATCGATTTTTCACTCTTACTCCACACAAATGCGGGTATAATTCCTATAAATATATATTTCCCTATCCCTAAAACCATTAGTGTTGCTAGTACATAAGCGTATAGCTCAATCGGGTAGTAGGACACGGTGTTAAAAAAAGTTATATAGAGTTTAAATTTGGTATGAACATTATGGACCATGCCATATTTATATGAAAAATCCAAGATGACGGAAGCAACGTACAAATTGAGTGAGATTTAAGATGAAATAGGAGACTCAACATTTCCTAAAATAATAAATAAAATACGTTCTCTGTCTGATAGATAAAAACAACACTAACAAAATCCGAATTTGCATCTGTTGGAGACAAGATTAACTCCTTGGTTAATACTAATTTCAAGGGTAATTTATTTATTACTGTGCGTTTAATTGAATGGTCATTAATGACTTGTTCTAAGAGGTAGGTTAAAAGAAGGTCGTTTGGATGGATGCACTCACATTAGTTTGAAAATAAGATGAATATTTTTCCCCTTTTTATTTTTCATCGCTTGTTATCCGGCTGGTATTCAAAGCCTGACCTGCTCATCCATCATAAAACCAAACAAGAGGAGTTTGACATATATACCCCTGCCTGCCCGCTGATGTGGATGAGAGGATGAATAAAACCTAGGGATATCGTCATATTAATGTGCAGTAATTACTTATGTTCTGATAAATAATAATATGCATAATAAACTTATACTATATTGTACATTAAAACTATTTTAACTGGCAGTTATATTTTAATATGTGTATTGTGTAGTGATTAAACATTTACGATTTATTTTTGCCAAGTTATATTTTCTGCCACATAAATAACGTAATTTTATGAATACATATATTTAAAAAAAATTGGCTACTACACTAAAAAGTTAGGTCAGTAATTTTATAGAAAGGTTGACTCCACAAACAACTTGAAATATTTTAAGCACAATTTATTATCTAAATCAAAGGTAGCTAATTTAAGCAAATATATTTCACATTTTATGGTTTTTTTTCCAGTGTCTATTACAATTCTTCTAAAGTGGTGGTTTTAAACCTGTTGTACGCATATACCCTTAGATATGGGGTGCATTGTCAGGGTTACATGAAACTATTTGATTGGCTGCAATTTTTTGTGAAATAAATCCAGAGATCTTATTAATCATATTTAGTAATATTATGAGCTATGCATGTTCATTTGAATATTGATTTTATTATCTCAATGTTTTATTTCTATTTCTATGCCTAGACTGCAAATAAATTTTATCCAAGTGACATGTGAAGTTTATAAAAATATCTTCTGAGCGAACATTTATGCATCTATTTTTATAGCCTTACATTTATAACATATAAGCTGTATATATTGAAGTGTTTGATCAAGTATATACACACTTCCTTCCTGAGTCAGGTAATAATATTTTTAAAAATTCGATTAAAACAACAAGGATCAACTCTTGGATTCCTTGAAGGGATTACGTATGATTATTATTATTATTAGCACCGCGTCTTACTAACCGTCCGGGTTATACGCACTTACGCTAATTTTTAATAGTATGGTGATTGTGAGATGAAATGAAGGACCTACAGTTTAACGTGGAATCCGAACCACGGTGGAGGCCTGGCATTCCTCACATTCACAAGTTGTGATTAATAAACGTCTTGTCAGGGGTGAAGGAAGGGTTTGGTAATCAGATAAATCTGTGCCGGGACCAAGGATTGAACCCCGGCCGCCAGCATAGAAGTCCGACACCTTACACCTAGACCACCAGGTCACCTATTACGTATGAGAACGTACACAACCGTAAAAGAGTTGAAAATCATCCAAGCAAAGTAATAAATAGTAAAAATAAAACCTACAATTTAAAAAATTCAAATACATATTTCTAAGAAGTATGATAACCGTATATCTTTAAACAACCGACGGTATTCGAACCAACCTCTCTTAAGATATGGTAGGTCATTCCTTAATGATCTAAATCGGGGCTGAGATAATGTTTCTTAATATACTATTGTGTTGTCCGCAAGTCGTGTTGGAATATAATTATTATATATAAAAAAAGATCCATTACAGCCCTTCAATTGTCTTTCACGACTACGGGTTTGGACCGACCAATGGGAGAGCGGCGCGAGTAGAAAGTGGGGAGTTGTTGGGTTGTCGCCCTGTGTCTGGTCTTGCCCGGTCTCCTTGTGAAGGACGTCTGGTTGAAGGTCATCTTGTGCCCGCAAGACATTTCCCCTAGCCCCCGAGGGTGTATCAGGTACAGCCTTCTCCAGCCGGCATGCAGATGACTTGACGGGAAATACAGAGATAGGCTTATTTGGATGGGAGAAAAGAACGGAGAAGGGGGGGGAGGGGAGCGGGAAATATACCACAGCCGGATAAGGATATGCCAGGATTCCAACGGTGGCCCTTCAACCCTGGGCGAACTACTTTCAGTAAAACAGATAACTTGGTATTTCTATAATATTGGGTAAGTACAGTAGCCCCATGGCTTCTTTGGTGCTGACTGACAGCTCACAGCTGACAACTGACAGTCAACATTTAGATATAGACCTAAATTTTGACCGTCAGAAGTGACAGCTGCTAAACACATGTTTTTTGCTGATCATATGGTTCGGCGTAGGGATACATAATTTGGTCTGGTAGCCTTTCAAAGCTTTTAGCTGTCAGCTGTGAGCTGCCAGTCAGCACCAAATAAGCCATGGGGCTACTGTATATACTCTATATTATTGCCAATTAAAGCGTTTGTAAATTACATCTTTTACCGAATTCCTGATTTCACCCAAAGTTAGCCCGCGTACATAAATATGTAGGCTCCAAGTGGTACATCTCCGATTTATGTTTGTATACTAAAGAACATCAATTTTTACCGCCTTGTGTTTCCAAACTTGGAGTGATTTTAAATTTATTCGCTTTGATTACTTGACAATTATAATGTCTTATGCATATTGAAACACCTTAAGGTAAAAACAAAATTATTTGGACTAGGATACACATTAGTCTGGTACCTAGTGGTACGGACTTAGCTCAGTTGGTATCGTGTCTATCTACTGAGCTAATAGTTCCGGGTTTAACTCCCAGCATGGTCGAAAAATGTATCGTTGATGAAATGTGGGCTTACCCTTTCACAGCGATGATTTAACGGCCGGGGACTGGATGTTGTGCCTGTCCTAGTCTTAAGTGATTAAAAGCATATGAAGCTACGACAGGCCTAGCAAGCCACTAGTGGAAAATATATGGATCGAATAAAAAACTGACCACAGGCTAGAAACAGCAATGGATGTACCAGTGGTACGGTTGACAATAAGCTTGAAACCATATCGATACAAACGAACTTCACCAAAACTTGGCTTTCCCATACATTTTTTGATATAGTAAAAAAGGGTCTTATTTTAGCTTACAATATTTTTTTAAAAACATATTACAAACAAACTTGGTGCCCACCCTCTTTTTTCGAACATTATATGTAACATCTACGAATGAGTTCATATGATTGGTTGGCCAACCTCTTGGTCTAGTGGCCAACATTTCTGCCTGGCTACTTGTATAGACGTCCTGGGTTCGATTCTCACCGGTACTATAGGTGTTTTTTTCCCGAAGGGTACTTGTTCTAATGGTTGACAAGATCTGGTTAATTAGGCTAAGTTTAGTTTTAATACTTCTACTAACAGAACAACATCATCATCATCATATCACCTAACTGCGATATAGTTGCACCTACAGGGTGTCCCACCCTCAGAAGACGGCTACATATCCGCCAATGTCAATAATAGAGCAAGAATAAAAGAGTATAAAAACTAATGTAGAATCCGATCATTTAAATAAAAACCTCAACTGATAGTCAAAAATCAAACATACATATATTTTCTTCAGTTGTCACTTTTAATATTAGCATTTTATATATATATATATATATATATATACTCTTTTTTAATCCTGGCTCAATTCAAAATTTAATTTAATTAAATTTAATGTTGGTGCTCTAAAGGCAACGATCACGGTAAGAGTAGGCTACGTTTTCAGGAAAAATCAGATATAGAAATATACTGTCATCGAGTTTGAGTATATGGTCAAGACAAGATGATTGACTATTCTGGTTTGAAAATGGTCCTCATTAAGATTAAAAGCCCTCTTCCCCTTCTACAACAAAGATAAAGGGCCTAGTGATTGAAGTTGGAGGGAATCCACCCTCTTTGAAAACACTGTAAGCGGAGCAGGTATTAACAATGAAAAATATGTTAAACTAAACGTTCTATTTCATAATGATTAATTTGTTTTTACTACTAATATCTAGCACGCATTTTCTAACCAACTGATTATATTGGCACACAGCTTGCAAACTAAAATCCTGCCTCCCGCCCCCCATACCTACCTGACCTATTACAACCCCTCCGGGCTGTTCTTACTTATTTTTACTTTCTTATATCAAGAGAAAGTATTGTGATCGTGAAGAAAAAATCTATCTCAATATTATGACAAGTTTTTTATGTTTTATGTGAACTCAAACCCAAAACCGTGGATTTTACAATTATGTCTTTCTGTTTGCCTACACTGTCTCCTGCTCTCGTAGCAAGTGAACGCGTGTGAAGCGTTACTCAGTTGTTGTGTGCTACACCATGAATTTTGTGTTACATTAACACCGAGGATATTCTGCGTGTATCTATTTACGAGTGAACTTTGATATGTGTGATGTTGGAGATCACTTATGTGTGCTGGGTTCGGACACTGGACGGCATTGAAGGTCGTCAAATAGGGCCAACCGCAAACTGGTGATTATTTTCGACACCATTGTTCCAGGTAAAGTGTTTGAACATGACAAATAAACGGAAAATTGAAAAATGACACCTGGACACGGGAATAGAACCCATAATCTTTGCCTTACAACGCCAATGCTCCAACCAATAAACTATTCAGGAATCATCCCATGCCCAGGTTAATTCTTTACTCATATTTTAAGGCAGAGTCTATGATGGACGTGCGGAAATCGTCGGCTACAAATGTGTGATTTCATTAAGATCACGACCTATCAGATAACGCAGCCATCTTTGACTCGGTAGTGGGCTTATTTGTATCCGACAATTTCCACACGTCAATCATAGACTTTGATTTAAAATATGAGTGAGGAATGACCCTAGGCACGGGATGATTCCTGGATAGCTCAGTGGTTAGAGCATTGACGTACTAGGCCAAAGGTCCTGGTTTCGCACATGTTTGTGCACAGGGGTTAATAGGTTTTAAATTTTATACCCCTGCGCGTGATATGTATTGTGCAAATTCTCATGAAAGGCAATTACACAAACATTTTATTTTATCACTATAGATGAAAGCCCAAAATTCTCTGTCAACTAACATTATTTTTTAATTTTATATTATGATCTTGTTAAAAAAAGTACGACTTTATTTGTTTGAGGAAGACAAGAACTATGTTTCTAATTATTTACATTTATCTCAGATTTGGGACACTACCTGTGAGACGTTAAAAATGAGATCATTTTATCTTCTCACAATTCATTAAAAATATTATAAAACTTAAAGCACAAGTTTTTTTAAATTTATCCTTTTGGAGTGTTCTGTTGATATATTTTACCTTAATTTGGTCGTGGATTATATTTTGAAATAACAAAATATGTATTAGGTAACCCAGGATTTTTTGACGTCTATAACGCGTGTCAGCACTTTGTCAAATGGCACAGCAAATGTCAGAATTTACCGTTGGTTTATTTACCCATTCATAGCTACAACCCAAGGACCACGGCAAAGCCAAAGACGGTTGTCACTCCAATGTTCCTTCATGATCCATCCGCTTTAAGTCTTGCGCGAACGCGGAAGTGGAAGTTGGATGGACGGGACAAGAGGTAAAACCTGGAGCCAACGCTCTTCGCGGTCCGCTGGTGACACAAGACAATACAGGAAGAAGATATAGTGACGTCATCACGCGAGATTGATGGAGAG
>CABFVZ010000116.1:721385-736206 GCA_902151445.1 Timema monikensis
GGGGAGTGGGGTAACATGACCATCAGACCATCTCATGAAGTCGGACATGCTCACTGGCTTCTACTCACTAATTGGGGGCCATCCGCCACTACAGCTGTGACATTGATTGTCCTCGGAGGAGTTGTTAACGATGTTTCGGCCTCGAGGACAGGGTCAGGAGCGTTTGCAGGATAGTCCAGTAAGTCTTAGGAATCCTACTTCTAGTCCCGTTGGGCTTTGTTTGACCTCGGGCGAAATATGTGGGCTTGTAACGAGATTAGATACACACGTGCAAATGGTCATGGTGACTCAGACATACGTATAGTTTTTTTTATAGCACCTCATCTTACTACCTGTTGGAGCTATACGATTATGTTCTAACTATGCTAATGGTTTTAGGAATCAGGAAGATTTTATTTAGAAAAAAGGTGTACTCGCATTAGCCTGGAGGTAGAGTGGAAAAACCATTTTAGTAAAACCACCCATCCAAGATGCGAACCTCGATCTCCCCGTCATCAGTGGTCTAGTCTACTGCGAGAGTAGCGCCTTAGACCATGCAGCCACTGAAGTGGGTTTTGTTAGTATTGTTTTATAGTATTGATAATATTAGTCTATTATTATTATTATTATTATTATTATTATTATTATTATTATCACCGCGTCTTAATATCCGTTCGGGTTATACGCACTTACGCTAATGTGTAATGGTAGGGTGAGTGTGAGAAGAAATGAAGAACTTACAGTTTAACGTGGGATCCGAACCACGGTGGAGGCCTGGCATTCCCCACATTCACAAGTTTTGATTAATACACGTCTTGTCAGAGGTGAAGGGAGGGTTTGTCAATCAGATAAATCTGTGCCGGGACCGAGGATTGAACCCCGGACTCCCCACCCAGATGTCTGTATATTGATAATATATGTATATCAATAGTGGCACTTGAAGATAACATGACTTGACGCATGAAAATGCCAAAATAGATCTAACTTTTCTAGCGGTCTGATAAGGCTCTTCTTATGAAAATTGAACTAGAAATGAGTCCATTTGTCGCCAAACATTAAAATCCCTGGCTTTTAATTCAGGTGATTAGTAATGTCTTAGATTAAGGCGTAATAGTAGCTTTGATCCATGGAGAAACTTATTTGACAGCCCAAAAAGTTACTTTATTTATTCTTCATGTAGGCCCTATTCACACACGAGGGAGGACTTATTCTAGGTTTGTCTCTTTTGGTGAAAGGTGACAAAATTTACTGCTATTAGATAAAAATGGTGGCCTTTTGTCAAAGTTGTATACTCTACATTTAACTTTAAATACTCTTGCAATAGCGATCGGGCTAAAGTTGAAAAATTATGAAGTGATATATAGTCGAATTCTGCAATGAAGGAACTTTAAGGAATACAAGTCATTTTCGCAATCAAAAATGATAATTCAGTGCTACTTGATAGGTATTGATACCATCTATTACGAGTTACATTTATAAATCATATGACTTGACGTATGAATAAATGAAAGGAGATCTAGTAGCTTTGAGAGATATTCTTATTATGAAAAATTGGAATGCACTAAGCTTATAACTCACACTTTAAACACTCGATAAAATTAATTAAAAAGGTGAGATTACCAAAAATTGTTTGACGTGATGGTATAACACGGAAGGAAAACAATTATTTAAATAAACTCATGCTCTCTAGCGTTGTATACCACAATTACCACATCCTACCTTCACCAGAATTATTATAACCGAGGTCCTCCTAAGTGAAAGGCGAATATTCATCTCACTCGACCACCGTAACGTAAGTTAAGCGACCATGAATGCCAGCTTAAATTTTAAATTAAAAATATTGTTTGACTGCTATGGAACCCACATTAGTGGATAAAAGGTCTATAAATACTGCGGTTATTCGACGTTGCAAAGGAGGTTGTAGTTAGTTATTCGCCGTTGCAAAGGAGGTTGTAGCTAGTTATTCGCCGTTGCAAAGGAGGTTGTAGATAGTTATTCGCCATTGCAATGGAGGTTGTAGCTAGTTATTCGCCGTTGCAATCAGGTTGTAGCTAGTTATTCGCCATTGCAAAGGAGGTTGGAGATAGTTATTCACCGTTGCAAAGGAGGTTGTAGCTAGCTATTCGCCCTTGCAAAGGAGGTTGTAGCTAGTTATTCGCCATTGCAAAGTAGGTTGGAAATAGTTTTTCGCCGTTGAAAGGTGGCTGGAGATAGTTATTCGTCGTTGCAAAGGAGATTGGAGATAGTTATTCACCGTTGCAAAGCAGGTTGGAGATAGTTATTCGCCATTGCAAAGGAGGTTGGAGATAGTTATTCGCCGTTGCAAAGGAGGTTGTAGCTAGCTATTCGCCCTTGCAAAGTAGGTTGTAGCTAGTTATTCGCCATTGCAAAGGAGGTTGGAAATAGTTTTTCGCCGTTGAAAGGTGGTTGGAGATAGTTATTCGTCTTTGCAAAGGAGATTGGAGATAGTTATTCACCGTTGCAAAGCAGGTTGGAGATAGTTATTCGCCATGGCAAAGGAGGTTGGAGATAGTTATTCACCATTTCAAAGGAGGTTGGAAATAGTTTTTCGCCGTTGCAAAGGAGGTTGGAGATAGTTATTCGCCGTTGCAAAGGAGGTTGGAGATAGTTATTCGCCGTTGCAAAGGAGGTTGGAGATAGTTATTCGCCATTGCAAAGGAGGTTGAGGCTAGCTATTCACTGTTGCAAGGGAGGTCGGTAATATTATTCCTTCGAGGCTAGTTTTCACTGTGGCTATACCTAATACACCCTATCTATTATAATATGGGTGCAGTTATTCACCCCTTTTCATTTAAATTTAGTCCTCAGTACCCCTTATTTTAGATTTATTCTGTAACCAAGGTGTACCCACATCAGTGGTTGCCTGATCTAACGCACCGATACAGTTTGGCACTGGCTTGTAGGTGACAGAAAGATAGGGGTTCAAACCACAGTCGAGTTTAAAAAAAAAAAGATTTACCATTCTTCTTACACGCAAATGTCGGTACTGGTGGTCTAAAATGATATTTTCCTTATCCCTCTCTCACTAAAGTAGCTAATGCATGCGCAAAACCTGAAGGGGTACTATATTGTGATAAAAAAAAAAATTAAGGGTAGATCTTGGGAGCGTAACATAGATTAAATGCACCCATATTAGGGTGATAAATACCAGAGTGCACCGATATTGAAACCTCAACCTCCTTCTAACCAACCATTCTGTATTTTGTGAGGTTGACGCCTTAAACCATTTGACCACCAATGCAGATCTCATGTTGAGCGTTCCCTTGAATAACTATACAATCATATTAAAATAAATAATTTTTTCCACCAGGTGTATTATATTTTGCTTTATAAAGTCCTCGTTTTCTGATTACTTTTGAAACACAGAACAGTTAAAAATGAGACTGCAACTTATATTAACCTTGTATGAAATAGTTTTGCGCATACTTAAACCAGTATACATATACGAAAACTTGTATTACCTTATTTGAAATATAGTTTTGAACTTACTAATAACAGTATACACATACGACAACTTATATTACCTTATTTGAAATATTTTTGCGCTTACTAATAACAGTATAAATACACGACAACTTATATTACTTTGTTTGAAATAGTTTTGCGCTTACTAATAACAGTATAAATACACAACTTATATTACTTTGTTTGAAATAGTTTTGCGCTTACTATTAACAGTATAAATATACGAAACGTAACTTACACTCGTAAAAATTCAGTAAATCCTCTCAAGTATCTTACAAATAATCTCATCTCACTCAATCATAAAATGTCATGTTGATAACGGAGAACCATGAGTTTTTGTAATATGGATGTATATGAGAGCTCTTTATCAGAACATAAAAACATTATCTTCGTCACACTCATTTGTGAAACACGATTGTTATCAATATTTGCATGAAATACACAAACCACGTTCAAAAAGCGAAGGTGATATAAATATATATTCAGCTTAGCGTAAGTTGAACACAAGTGCACTAATTAACAATTCATACCTTTTGATGATTATAATACGTTTCTATCGCTGTCCCAGTGGAAGAATGTGGCATCTCAGAAAAGATTAATCTGAGATAAACGAGAAAGCAAAATGAATATAATAACTAAAAGTAGGAGACTGCTCAAGTTACTTTATTACAAATTAACTTGAGGGGCCAACTCACGTCACGTATAACCACCACTTCATAATCATAATCATAATAATAATCATCAACCTCATCATAACCATTAGATCATCAATCTTGCGATTGGTTTCCTGCAGCTCTCCACTTTTGCCCATTTTGGGCCAAATTTTGTACATCTTTGTACCTTCTTTTGCCAACACGATTCGCTATCTGATTCATGTCTCCAGTATTGGTCTCCTTGAATTTATCCCTTCCACATCTTCTTCTATAATTTTCTTCGTCGAACTATCATGTTTCAGTGGAATATGTAGCCTACCATGTTAACTCATTTTGCTGCATACCTTTCCAAAGTTTCCTTTCTTCATTTTCTTTTCTTAACACTACTGTATTTGATACTATCTTCATAAATTATATTTTCAACACTCGTGTGTGGCACCACATATTTAATGCTTCTAATATTTTACTTTCAGTTGCACCAATGGTCCATGCTGCACATCTGTAAAGCACCAGACTCCAAACATAAATGCAACTAACTTAAGTAGGTAATTCATCTCGAGCCAGACGTTTCATCGTGGTGCATTGGCTGGAGTGTTTATTATAAAACCGTGGAATTGAGACCAGTAAAATCGTTTAGCTTTATATGTTTTCTTTTAAATGCAACCAAATTGAATCTTTATTATTTTAAAATATAAAAAATTGCCAAACTGATCATAATCTTGTGGTTGTCAAGTGAAGAATATGTCAAACTGGGCTTCAATACGTTTCATAGTTTGAGTTTAATCATGTGTTTAACTTCTCGACTAATTGGCCGTGTTATTGGTCGGCTATTATGCTTGAAATAAACGTTCGTTTTGATTTACCCAAATATGTTTAGCTTCTAAACCTTTATTTAAACTTTGATGTATAATACATTATTTTGACAATTTTAACGTAAACTATATGCTATAAGCTGGACATTTTGTTACATACAACATTGTACAGTAGATAATTGTAATTATATAAATTTAGAATATTTTTATACGTCACTAATTCAAAATGATCCACACTTTAGTTATAACTGTTTTACCTATTTAAAAAAAATTAGCACCACATCTTTCTACTTCTTCTAGATATACGCTTGAGTACTAGTTACGCTGTTTTAGGGTTGAGGAAGGTTGAATTTACAGGAAGTGTAACAGAATTTGCGTTGAGGGAGAGTGGAAAATCATTTAGAAAATATCACGCTCAGTACATCCGAACGGGATTTGATAGCCAATCTCCCCGTTATTGGCAGTTCAGTCTATTGTAAGCACGACGCCTTAGACCATGTGGTCACTGAAGCAGAGGGCAGCGTCTTTGTTTCATAAGTGAACGATCTCACCAACTAGTCCCTATCATTAAGCTACCATAAGTTTGTAAAAAAAATGGGGCACACAAGCAACAAGCCAATAGGGGCCAACATGTATACACTGGTTTTTGTGGAAAACTCGTCCTGAAATACCTTAATTCATACCAGGATCTTCATTTCATTTATTCATTTTTATCACCGCGTCTTACTAACCGTTCGGGTTATACGCTTAAGTAATAATTATACTAATGGATTAGGAATTGGGAAGGTTGAATTTAGAGAAGTGAACCCGAATTTGCGTCGAGGGAGAGTGGAAAGCCATTTAGGTAAAAAACACTCCCAGTTCACCCGACTGAGATTCGAACCTCGATATCCCCGTCCTTGGCAGTCGAGCTTAACACGACTGGCGCGTTAGCTAACTACGCTACCGAGGTGGGTACTAGAACATTACTCATTAGTAGTATTTTGGTAAGACAAAATGCCTTCCAGAATTATAGCAGGAATTAATTTCTGGAAGGCCTTCACTCCTACAAAAATTATACTATTCATTAGGACTCTAGTACGAAATAAGGCCTTTCAGAACGGGCTCCTTACCAAAATTATTGTAAAACATTCTTTTTAAGGCGAAAGCTTACACTTGTACATTCACTTCCTCTACTATCAAATAAGTTGCATTATAGAGCAAAAAAATCATGGTATGCTTACAAACTTTCAGGTAAATCAAGTGCACGGCAACCCTCAACACCTTAGCTTCTAGTGACGTCACGTTATTTCCTCTGACAGATATAAATAACACAAAACTTCACTAAACAAGCTGTTTCAGCGAATGGATGTGCATTTACTACGATGTATTAAATGAAACGTTTCATTTTAAATATTATTTGAAATAATTGATTTAAATAAAATAAAAAATAGCAGCGCTTCTTAACCTGCTATCCGTTAGGGCTATAGACTATTAAAATAAATAATATTGACTTCGCACTATTGTTGTTTATTACATAAAAGTAAATAGTTATGAAATATAAAAACTATTTCCCTCGTTTTATAAAGTCCCATTAAAAATTTAATCACTCACTAAACTCAACACCAAGATTGTTAACTTCTTATTCTAAGTAGTAGGTACTAAGAAAGAAGCTGGGAGAAAATGCACCAGCATTCAAGGAGAGAGGGGATGGATAAACCACATGAAAAATTCACCCCAAGCTCACCCAGCGCTGAGCTTCAAACCTCGAACTCCCCTTTCATTGTCAATCCAGTCCATCACTAGCTTGGCACCTTAGACCGTGTGATCACCGGTAAGGGTAACGTTGTAGTTCAACCTACGTTGAGGCTGCTATATCGCCTGCTCGTCGGAGTTAATTCCATCTTGGTTTCACCTTGTTGGTTACGCCTCCCTTCACGTCCGAAGAAGAAACGGGAACGTGAGGAGAGGTAACAAAAAACCAACAGCGTCTCGCAGACATGGATTACCTTTATTAAATGGAGCTTAAGGTCGATCAAACGTCCTTGTGAAGTATGGAATGTGTACGCTCATTGCGAACAAACAAAAAATAACCGCTTATCACGACGACCGTAGTACAGTCTTTTCACATAAATCACTCAACAGACTTTATAGGGCGATTCTTTGTTTCTACACTCAAATTTTAAGGTAAATTTATTAAACATATCTTTGTTTTTTGGCCAAAGAAATTAAACTATATTATCCGCTTCGGTGGACTTGTGGTCTAACGCGCTAATAACGTGTTGGATTTGACTACCGAAGACGGAGAGATCGGGGTTCGACCCCACTCGGGTCCACTGAGGGTGATTTTCCTAAATAGTTTTCCACTCTGCCTCCACGCAAATTTGGGTGCACATCCTCTAAATTAAACTTCCTGATATCTAAACTATTAGTGTAATTAGTATAAAGGCGTATAATCTGATCAGCCAGTAGGACAGGGTGCTAAGATAAACAATAAAAATAATGATTAAAATATTGCTTCACCAAATACGTTTATTTTAATTCTTAGATATTTGTCATGAGGTGGAAAAGTCTTGGTTGAATTTCGTGGTGGTCATGACACCTATTCAATAACTATTTAAATGATAATATGTAGCAATTAAAACTAAAGGTCTATACAGGAGAAATATTTTATTTATTTTGGGCAGGATAATTATTTGCTAAAAACATTGCAAACATACTAATATTAGCTCTTGTTTTTTCAAACGAATGCTGAACTATTGATTTTTTTAAAAATTAGAAATCATTTGTAGGCTACTATTGAACACATTTTTGTTTTAAAATTGCTTTTGTTGATGATCTTCAATAATATTTTCATGACTATATAAAAATACTATTACATTTATTAATGTTTTAATGATTTGTTAGTAGGCTAAAATCTCAATAAATTTCTATCAAAACATTAAAGGTTTTTTTTAACATTTAAACTATCAAAAAATAATCATCAACAAAGATTATTTCAAAACTAAAATCATTCACGCTTCAGTGGTCACATAGTCTAAGACTCTAAAGCGTCACTCTTGCCATACATTGACTTGTTTATAAAGGGGAGATCAAGTTTTTAATCTCGGTTGGGTGTACTTAAGGTGTATTTACAAAATAGTTTTCCACTCGTGTTCTACGCAAATGAGGGTACACTTTTGTTTTAATATAGGCTTCCTAATCTCTAAAAACACTAGAGTAATTAGTACATAAGCATATAACCCGAAAGGATGGTAAGACGCGCTGCTAATATATATAATATATATTCTCCAAAGTGAAAATAAATAAATAAAACTCTTTGGTTTTTTAGAACATCTATTTTTAGCTTCAACCATTCCAGCGAGACCTTGCAGATAGAAACTCCGGTCGAGTATGAGACAAAATGAGCCGGTAATCTCTAGTAAGGTGTCACGTATCACGTATCGAGGGCATGGTGACATTGCGCAAGCTCAGATTAGTGAAGAGCCTTGACAAGGACGAATTAGTTCCTCCACCCCCCNCCCCCCCCCACCTTCAACCACCCCTCAGCACGAGGTTTGAGACGACAGTTTAACGTGATGCACAGTAGCCCCATGGCTTCTTTGGTGCTGACTGACAGCTCACAGCTCACTTCTGATTGTCAACATTTAGGTATATACCTAAATGTTGATTGTCAGAAGTGACAGCTGCTAAACACATATTTTTGCAATTCATATGGTTCGGCGTAGGGATACATAATTTGGTCTGGTAATTTTTCAAAGCTTTTAGCTGTCAGTCAGTACCAAAGAAGCCATGGGGCTACTGTAGGTGAGATAAGTGGGTAACTACAATACATATTGTAGGTAGATGAGCGATTGCGATAAGCACTGAGCAGATTTCATATCATACATTTATTATATTTTTTCTAGTACATATCTACACCTTCCCCTTACTCTTAAGGTGGAAGTGTAGGAGAAACAAGGAAAAGTATTTTACAGTTTTTGTATGAAACTTTTTTTGTTTTAAACAAAATCAAACATTTCTTTAGTATAAACTTAAATTAATTTTCTTCACATGATGGATGACCTTCACAGACCTTGTATATTCTGTCAAGGGTGTCCTAGATTTTAAAGAAAACATTTTTTCTCTTCATTTAAAAATGCTTTTATCTAATGCAGTTATGCTCATGATAGATATTAATAAACTGTTGAAGAAATTTGTGAAGAAAGTTAATCTCTATGTTTATACTGAATTTTTTTGGACAAAAATATATATTTTGCTATAAAAACTACAAAAATACTGACCCCTTTTTGTGTACCCTACACTCCAACCTTAACAGAACATGTAAGGTCAAGGTCAGTAATTGAATCCTTGTTTCGATACGTTGACAGGTAAAGATAATTGTAATATTTTATTTTTTAGCACTGTTTATTACTACCCGTTTGGGCTATATGATTATATACATTAATTACGCTGATGGTTTTAGAGATTATGAAAGTGAGTGGAAGTGTAACCACATTTGCGTGGAGTAAAAGTGGAAAACCATTTTGAAAAACCACCCTCAGTACAACAGGCTGAAATTCTAGAAATCTAGTCTACTGCGAGAGTAGCGCGTTAGACCCCGCGATCACCGAAGTGGGTAATTATGACATTTAAGTGTGGTTTAAGCTAGAATACATTTATCATATCTTCACAAACACTCAAAACCAGTTCGATGTTGGGTTTTATATAATATATATTATAGTTAATTAAGATTTAAAAATTATTAAATTAATAAATATAGTTAATTAGCTCTCACATTGGTGGGCACAGTCTCTAAATGCTATAAATTTTAATTTGTGAATGAATAATAAGTACGATTTTCAACAATAGCTCGAAAGTTTACATCTAAGAAGAAAAATGTTAATTAATATTATTCAACTTATATAAATCTTAAATGTCTATAATGACATTAATGTTAAACAAGAGAGTTACATTTTAAATTAACACCTCACATTCGTCAATTAAAAGATCCAAGGATTCTCCAAAATATTTAGGTTAATGGGTAGTAAAAATTAATTTAGGAAGCTCAAACTGGAGGAAATTAGTTGTGGGATGTTGTAATGTAAAGAGATTTATGTTCAATTGTTTTAGTATTGTTTGTCTAACACAATATTACAATGTCTAAGAATCTGGCTCATTTACGATTAAAAACGTGTTCAACTGCTAAAACCAACTTGGTTTGTAAAATATTTTAAATGTGAAAATTCACTTATAATGAATCATCTTTGTTTTTTAATTTATTTTTATTTCATAAATAAAATAGCACTAAACAAATTACAACAATTTTTTTTTTGCTTGTATTCTATTGGTAAACCAGACCAGACAAGACTGATGCCTTAGTCCAGACTCCAGATGTTCCCAACTTCGGGGTCTGCGAAAATTTCTGTGGGGTCAGTGAAATTTTCTTTTAGATTTGTAAGTTACTTTCTATTTGTATTTTCACACCATATAAGAAATATTCGCTATTCACATCTGGCCAAAGCATCTGTTTCTTATCTTCTCGTTCCAAGAGAATGTATTGTAATCCTAAAAGCTTTCAACCCCAAGATTATGATTAAACTTTATTTTTATGTGTGTCCGAACCCAAAAAATTGGATTTTACAATTACTCTGTTTGTCCCTATGTCTGTCTGTTCCTGACCACAGATATAGGGCAATACCTTGGGACCTTTTTTTATTTTGAACCTAGCCCTCAAATTAAGGATAGTTTTCTGATGAGTGATTTTTTAGAATTTAAAATATTTCTAAAATGGCTTTAACAATTTTATTTAAAATTGATGTATAGGGGATGTTTGACATCCAAAATAGCACTCTCTATTTGGTCTTAAGGTAAATTATTTTTTTATTTGTATGGATATTTATTTTGTAACTCTTATATTGACACTTAACATGTATAAAAACATTGAATAAAACAGATACGACAAACACGAGCCCCGAGGGGGTTCTCGAAAGCCAACCTGAATATATGTAACATAAAAACACTGAAAATGAAAGTCAAAGGTAAAATTTTACTATAGGGTAGTTTACTGATGACTGTTATCTGTGAAATTTTATTTAAAAAAAAAAGCTCTAACGAATTTGTTCAACATTTTTATCTGGAGACTATATTTAACATTATCAACAATAATATATATCTTTATTTTTCTAAAGTATATTAATTGAAAGGTAGTTTCTTTGCGACAATTGAAGCGTGTGGTCTAATAAGGGGGTCTATGCTACATTTAAACACATGTTGAGTTTTTGGTGTAAAAGAGCTCCACATAAAGTCCTCTTCCCGCCCAATAAGGTAGTTGTGTTATTTTCCTTGAGTTGGCAGCACAAATCAGTGTTTGTCTTTAGATCCAAGCTTGTATTTGCTCTGGAATAAAGGTCTATGTGCGGTAGTCGCGTTGTGTTCCCCAGGCAGGCTATTTCATATTTACAAGCATGTTTCTTTATTTGTACACGAAAAGTTTAGTACTTTGTGATACTGTATTGCTTCCTTTAAATAGCGATTGCGTTAATATGCCTATTTGTACAGTGATTAATCAAACTGAGAAAATATTAGCTGTTTCAGACTCAGAAAATTAATATTCTGGTATTTTCTATTATTTTAGTTGAATTTATTTACATTTAAAAAAGTTAAAATCGATTATTATTATTATTTATTCTTGCTGTTGACATATTTAGTTTTGTGACAAAACAAGACATTGTATTAGTGTAACAAATATTTAATTTTCTGACGTTAAAATAAAATCATAGTATAGTATTGTATTAAAGAATATTTAGAATGTGAAAGAAAGGCATGATATTTTCTCTATCCTGGCCTCATTCATTCATTCAAACCTTGAACCTTGAATGTGCCTATTTTATGTTAATTATCAGAAGATGATATTTTCAGGTGAATTAATATTGCACTGAAGGGTTTTCATAGTACTGTGGAAAAAGGACCTATTTAATTTGCTTGGATGCCACAGACTATTATTACTCTCAAAAGTTTGAAAATGTATTTTCTCAAAACTTACAAATCGTAACACAAACCCTTATTCACCCGCACGCTTCAATTATAGAAAAAATTAGGTTAATCGGAATTAGTCTTGAATATTTAGTTCAAAATAGGTTTTTAGTAAGAGTTTTTCATGATGAATAGGAAAACGTTTTTAGTTTTACAAATTAAAAACAACTTTACGGTAGTTTATAAATAACTTATCTTAGAAAACTTGAAATTTGTTAGTAATATTTGAACAATTTTGAACAATTTGATTTAATAATATTATAAATAACTAGCTTGTGTACCCGTTCTTTGTACGGGGAATTTATAAAGTAGCTTTGTTATTTCTAGTATATAAAATATATCACAGGGAATAGTCACCAAATCTTAAATAATATTTAAATATTAATTCTCTATTGATTTAAATTCTGACACAAAACGTGAAAGTAGGTTAACCAGCACACAATGTCAAATAGAGATATAATCTGAACTTTTTTTAAAGCAAATATTTATTTTGAATATTAAGTTATAATTTAATATTCAAAATAAATATCTGCTTTAAAAAAGTTATAACTTCTCTATACACGATAATTTGAACTCTTGACTTTTGGTGCTAATAAAAAAAAAGAAAAAAAAAGAATGTCACAAGATAAATAATTAGTTGATAAGGGCTGTAATTAAATACTATTAAAAGTATTTACACTTTTTTTTTACAGAATTTACCCTTTGTAACCTTTTTACTCCTTTATTTTACCCTTTTTTCACTTTTCACACTTTCTTAAAACTTTTTCTCTCTTTACCTGAATAAATAAACTTTTAACTCTTTTATAACTTATTTCCCTACCCTTTTAACCATGTCTACCCTCTTTACCCTTTCAAACCCATTTACGGGCTTAAACCCTTTCTTCCTTTGGAACTTGTGGCTTTTTAAGCTTTAAATTTTTTTTAAATTTATTTGATCGCTTTTAACCTTTGTATCCGTTTCTCTGATATTCCTTATTACCCTTATTTATCCTTTTTACCCTCTCCCCGATTTACCCCTTTCACCCCGTTAACCTTTAACCCTTTCTTTCCCCTTTTAAGTCTTTTTAATCTTTTATATTTTTTATTACCTTTACCCCTTTTAATCTTATACCCTTTAAATTTTTTATGACTTACTTTTGACCTTTTTCCTCTTTTGGTCTTATAGCTCTTTTTGGATTAGATTTACTTTTTACCGATTTTATAATTTATAACCTTTACCCTTTTTATCCTGTACCCTTTTAAGCCTTTACCCCCTTCACACTATAATAGGGTGGCCAAACGTCCCGGATTTCTCACAAGTTTTCCCGGCGTCCCGAAAAATAGTTTCAGGATGCTCAATTGTCCTAGATTTGCAATTTTTGCACAGAATTTTACAATTACGTCACTAAAAACAAAGACATGCTAAATATGGCGGGAAGCAGTGAAGATACCCCTTCATCCCAGGGAAAACATCTTCTGCCACATTACCAGCATCAACATAGTAATATTAAGTGTGTTTATAATTAATTATTTATGTATTTATTGCTATTCACTATTGTCTTCTTGTGATTGATATTGATTACGACTAAGGTAAATAAACAACCATAATTTTTTTTGTACTGCTCTGTTTAGCATTTTAAACTGCTATTAACTAATTTTGTATAGGATTGTTAAGAATTTTTTGTCCTGACTATATTATCTTATAGTATACTAGATAGCTGTTGCCCGCGGCTTTGCTCGCGTGGAAGTTGATTATATACACATACGAAAATATACATATGTATTTACAGATTAATTTAAAATATTGCGTTACGTTGATGACCATAACTTGACCTCAGATCAAAAATAATGCAAGTCCGATACAAACTTTCACCCCCTTTTTCATCCCTTATTAAATAAAATTTCCAAAATTCCTGAAACACGTATTTATTTGTTTTACGTCAATAACCGAAATACAAAATTTTGTTTATGTAACTTTCAAAATGACGGACTTTCATACATATTATCATACCTATTATCATCCCCTATTTTGACCCCTTTGGGGTGGAATTTTCTAAAATCCTTTCTTAGTGGGTGCCTACATAACAAAATGAATATACAGTCCGAATTTCATGCTTGTAGCCTTGATAGTTTGCGCTCGGCGATGATGAATCAGTCAGTCAGTCAGGACATGTTATTTTATAAGTATAGATTGTATTTAGGCCTAGTCTAGGTAGGGCAGAAAAATTTTTAATGAACCAAAACTAACTTAAAAATGTTAAATAAAATAAAAATATGTTCATATATCCACTCTCAAAGGTCAATAAAGCCCTTTAAAAAGCCAATTTTTAGGTTAAAATATCAAACATTTTTCCAAACTTCCCGGTTTACTGGATTTCTTTTATCACTATTTGGTCACCCTAACATATACCTGTACTAAGTATGACAATGAAACGTGCCTTATACACGATTTAAAAGAAACTCTTGTCAAGTTAGCACAAATAAAACATCATTTCATTCTGTTAAAGACTGTTAAGCGTTTGATAATATAAGAATTCAACACCTTTGTGAGTTGTGTGCATATCTCATAAAAACACGCACATAAATCTGTCATGATAACTGGGCCTTAGACACAATGCACATAACTTACTTGTACGTACATATTTATTTTTGTCTGATAATAGTTACAAATTTATTACTAAAGGAATGTGTTGTCTAGAACAAAAATACATAGTATTCATATTTGAAAATTACACCTAGTGTTTCTTTAATGTATAGTATGATTTTGTAATGTAACTGATTTGCCCCTGAAAAGTATGTGAAAGCATTGACAATAATATCATCCTAATTTTATAAACATATCTTATTTCATTTAAATTTATGTAGTATATTAAATGGCGCTTAAAGCACTTCTTCTTCTAAGAAGGCAAAAGCCACTGA